>CM077640.1:47385067-47615067 GCA_039660915.1 Euphorbia tirucalli
CTTGGAGTATACACTATGGAGAGAGAGGTGTATATATGTTAATTATATTATAAAGATCAATTGGATTGATCCTAACAATAGAATTAACATATTCAATTGGCTCTTCATAATTAATTGGATTAATTATGAGATTATTTCCTAGGTGGAAATATTCATATGTATAGGTTTACATATGATTTTATTTTGTGAAGATTTAATTTTAATTTGATGGATTAAATTAATTGGTCAAACTAATTTTAATTCAAATGTAAATAATATATTACTTGGTGTAATATATTAAATACATGGGTATATTAAAATTGGGCTTGAAATTAATTTAAACTAGAATAATTAAAATTAGACTGGGCCTAAATTAAAAGATGGAAGCCCGCATAGAGTGAAAGGAGCCAAGCTGGGCCTGAATTCTCCTAGGGGAATTCGGCCATCCTAGGTATAAAAACCTAGGGTGAAAATTTCGGCCAAGCCTAACCAAAAAGAAGAGATAGCCGAAATTCCTAGCCCCCTTCTCACCATAGTTTTTGTTTTTCCAACGCTAGCACGGGTCGTGTTCGTTAGGCGTTCGTGTACGAAAATGAGGAGGGAATCTAATTTGATTTCTACAGTCTTCATCCATCTCTTGAAAGAGATATTCCCGGTAAGAATTTAATCTCTTTCTATTATATTTTCAAGTTTTACAATTTCCACTTCAATTGCTCCTGGGACTAGATTTGAGGAAATCATCGCTTTCTTCCGCTTTTATCGGGTGATTTCCGGTGAAAAATCCCAACAGATGTGCGTGGACTTCACTGACTTAAACAAAGCCTATCCAAAAGACAGTTACCCATTGCCTAGTATTAACCAGCTGGTAGATTCGACTGCTAGGTATGCAGTATATTCCTTCTTAGATGCCAAATTGGGATATCATCAAATCTCAATGGGCCCGATGGACAAAGAAAAGACTTCATTCATAACACACGAAGGTACGTACTGTTATCGGGTGATGCCCTTTGGTCTGAAGAATGCAGGAGCAACATATCAATGCCTAGTCAATGACATGTTCAAGGAGCAAATAGGGGAAACGATGGAAGTATGTGTGGATGACATGATTATCAAAAGCAAAGATGAAAGAAGTCACGCCAAAGACATCCAGGAAGCCTTCAGGATATTGCAGAAATACCGACTCAAGCTTAATCCGAAGAAATGCGTATTTGGAGTCTGAGGCAGAAAATTTTTGGGTTTTATGATCTGGCAAGGGGAGTGGAAGCAAACCCAAAAAAAATAAAGGTGATCATAGACATGGTGCCTATGAGCGGACGACCTCTCAAGCGAAAGCAGAACGTGGCGAAGTGAACCGGGGAACAAGGAAAAGAGGGTTTTTGAGTGATTTTTGTTTTTGAAAATGGGTTTGCATCCTGGCTTTAGGAAAACCATTGATTTGTTTTGGAAATTCCTTTTGTAGAAAACCTTTTCCTTGTATGTGGGTTTTTGGAAAACTAGTTTTTACATTTTAGAAAATCCCGTTTTATTAACTTAAAGACCTCGAAACTTAAATTTCAAGATCAGTGACAGAGTCACCACCTGGATCAGCTCATCCGGGAAATTCCGGTACAACTCCTTACCGAGCGTAGAACTACTGTACTTAATCCAGAGATTTAGGATTCGGGCAACTTACCTATTCAACCTCAAGCTTGCTTTCATTTATAAATGCATATGATAATATTTTACTCCCTTAATTCTCTACCCATTTTTATCCTTTATGATTTAGCCAATGCTCATACGAATGATAGAAATAAATTACAAGAAAAGTAAAATGCAGAAAAATAAAGTGCAAGAAATAAAAATAGAGGCAGACTTATACAACCAAATCGAATGAAAAAGAAAAATCTCATCCTCAATAATACAATCGCCTAGATACACGAAGATCTAAAAATTACAATCGCCTAGAATACATGATCAATCTATAAAATACATCCGAAATGATAAAACAAAGAAAAATAAAAGTTGGGAGACAAATGGTTAGCACAATTATATTATAGATACAAATAGGACTCACATAAGAAAGAATTGGGGATTTCAGGAAGCAGGAGCATACATTTAGGGGATAACCGAGAAGTCCAGGTGACTTGCTCGGTTAGACCTAGAAAATCATTTTGGAAATGCCTTGTAGATTTTGTGCTGGAAAACAGTTTTGAAAAATGATTTGGCTTGATTACATGCAAATTTCTCCATTTCGATGGGTTGCCTATCCTGGAACTCGGGGTTTCGTTCGTGGGGGTTTCCTAATTTCGACATCCATCGAAGGTCTGAAAGCAATAAACATATCAAAAATAGTTTGATTGTGAAGACAGCATCACGAGACAATGTCCGTGTGGGTCATCCCGAGATTCTGCCTCTTTCTGGTAATTATAGCCATGAGGCTCTAGTTAGAGCCGTCCGGCTATACATAGCCGTGCGGCTGTAGTGTTAGAGATTGTGCCCTAAGCCAATGTTGGATTATGTAAACAATCTTCTTAAGTCATTAATAAAGACTTATTTTATCATATATATTTGTATGTTAGTATTTATGATAATGTATCCATGAATTAATTGTGTAATTCTAAATTTCCCTAGTCGATTGTTATTATGGGAATAATAACAAACTAAGACTAGTGTGAGTGATAATGGATATTCATAAGATGAATATAGTGTATACAGATACAGATTATACTCACGGGCAATATGTTAGAGAACATGTTGCTGGAGACCCACTATGAGATCAAGTTCATGGTCACGTGTCACAACTGATCTTGATTATAGTAGTGTCATCAGCTGATTCCTTTGACCTAAGGTCACCATGGATTCCGGGATGAATTCATGTTGTGCTTTGACGCAGTCAAACGCTGCTTGTAACAGAGTAGTTATAAAGGCTGTGGTTGGGTACAATATGACTCATGCTTTGGGATGTGAGTGACAGATATGGGATTTTGTCCCTCTCTAACAAGAGAGCGATATCACTGGGCCCCTCGATAAGTAAGACTGTTAAATGCATGGCCATGCTCAAATAATTGATAAGAGTATCAATTAATTTGTCTAAATAGTTTACTTTGAGATCGAGAAAGCATATGATTAATTATATAAGATTGACAAGTGTACCATGTCTTATAATTAATCTTGATATCAAAGAGACAAAAGGGAATATGACATTCTATAAATAGGTATTGGATCATTCCAATCATATTAATTGGGTAGTCGTAATGGCTTGCTAGAGTCCGCTTGTGACCTATAAGGACATTATGGTAATTTCCTTATTGCCAATTAATATGATCCTATGGGGTCACACACAAGAGCAAAATGAAGTTCATCTTATCGGGTATAAATTATTATTGGATAATAATTTATGAATGAGAAAGAGAATAAATATATATAGTGATATATATTTATGTATGTATATATAAATATTAATGTGATTAATATTGCATAAAGTATGCTACATATTATAATTAAATTATATGGAGATATAATTAATTATAATATTATATATACATATATGTATTATGGAGAATTGATTTGATTTAATGTTAATTGAGAATTAATATTAAATTGTGTGGGTTAATATATAATTATAACTAATAGGTGTATTAGGTTATAATTATAATTAACTATTTAGGTTAATTATTTAAGGAAACAATTAACCTAAACCAAAATGACTCATATATACTAAGTACACAGCAGATTTTCGGCGGCCACACAAAGGTGAATAGTGGCAGCCGAAATTCTCAACAAAACTCCAAGGAAAAATCTGATTTTTCGCTTTCTCTGTCTCGTTCGAAGAATCGTTCTTCAATCCCGGCGCTAGCACGCGGTGAATCAATTGCTCCGTGTGGATCAACCGTAGAGGGAAGCTAATTTGGTTCCTAAGTGATTCAAACTTCAAAGAATTAAGGTAATTCTTTAACCCTCCTTCCGATTCAATGTAATGTACATGGGTCCTTGGTGGGGATTAATCTTTTTCCGCTGCGTTTTATGTTTGTTTTATGCGATTAATTCCCAACAGTGGTATCAGAGCCACTTGTGCATTGGTTGAATTGGATTTGTTATTTTGATTAGATCAAAATGCATGTTAGGGTTTGTGTGTTTTGATTTAGGGTTCTTTTGTTATTGTGAATAACAAATTGAAATTTGATTTCAATGTTGATAATTATGAATGATTTGTTCTGTTATTGTGAATAACTATTTTGAATTGATTTGGAATTGATCATTGTGAATGATGTGTTTCTTCAATTGTTTTGCTCATTCGTGCACTGGAAATCGTTTCCAGATATGAGTTCAGTTCCGAACTCGTCGGCGTGCAGGTACTGCACGCCGTGTTAACATGCTGTGCACGTCGTGTGCTGTCTTTGCACGGCGTGCAACTGGAAATTGTTTCCAGTATTGGCTTTCAGTTCGGAACACGACGGCGTGCAGGCTCTGCACGCCGTGCAAACATGAAGTGCACGCCGTGTGATGGTTTGGCACGGCGTGCAACCGGAAATTGTTTCCGTGTGTGCTGAGACACAGCGAGGAACACGGCGGCGTGCAGGTGCTGCACGCCGTGCAAACCGGTTTTGCACGCCGTGTTCCCTTGGTGCTGCCGTGTAGAAATTGTTTCTACACATTTAGCCTTTTCAAATCAATTCCTCAATGCAATAAGATTGTATTTTGCCTTTGAACCCTAAATCTTGTAGATGTAAAATTATTGTGATAATTTTATGCATGGTGTTGTGGTATGGTTTTGCACCCCGTGGATGTTTTTTTTGTTTTCTTTTGGTTTTGGTGGATGTAAGGTTTTATAAATACGGCCTGCGAGTCGTTTGTATTTATGTAACCTTATTTTTCTAGATAAATTGTATAGGATGCAATTTATTGTTTGTAAATTTTATTTTGCTAGAAAATTGTATAGGATACAATTTTGTAAAGTATGTAAATCCATGAGATGGTGCCAAGGAACAAAGACGTGAAGACGGATCCAAGGGATGCGGCTGTGCTGCGACCATGCGATGGTTACCACCACCTAGGAAATGACCTGTTGATTTTCATATTGGCCTATGAAAATCAATGTAGATAAAACCATACCATAACACGGTTTTTCGAGTCTATTGCATGTTTTATATTTTGATGCCATGTGATGCCATGCCTAGTATGAAATATGCATGCTAGATGAATGTATGACATTGGATGCCATGCTAGGATTAATGTTAACTTGGAAAGTTTAATATTAATGCCATGTTTTGTATATGATAAAATTTTAATCACGGGATTTATAAACCCTAAATAAACTTATGAAGTTTATATTTTTGCCACCCAATTACGTATAACACTTGTCAAGTACTATGTTCGCATCATGGTATACCGCCAGGGCGGGTACGCATGTTGTGACCTTAGCGAAGCAATAATATGAGAAAAGGTGATTCTCATTGTGTTGTAATTGGTTTAACTAAAGGGTTAATCAAAAAGGTGTTTGAGCCCGAGGCAAGGATGAGATGAGTAACATACAAATTAAATATGATATATGATATCATGCATCTCATAAATTAAAAGAGTTACATAATGATGTAATTGACATGGTGATGTCTACCGAAATTATATTTAATCATAGGGACATGCCAAAGCAGTGCTATGGTTAAGTATGGATTTTGGGTCTTTTACCCACTTAAATATTTTAAAGGGTTTTATAATTTTAGTGGGAGCTATATTCTCTTATGTAATTAACTTTGCATATATTTTCTGTTGTAGATAAATGGCCAACACAAGCAATCCCGGTTCTATTCGATCTATCCTTGAGAAGGATAAACTGAATGGAACAAATTACCTAGACTGGTATCGCAACTTGAGAATTGTTCTCAAGCAAGAGCGAAAGCTATATGTTCTGGATGGTCCTTTGCCCGCTAACCCTCCACCCACCACAGCTTCAAGAGCTGAAAGGGATGCTTTCCACAAGCATCAAAATGATCAGATTGATGTACAATGCCTGATGCTTGCATCAATGATTCCGGAACTTCAGAAGGATCTGGAAACATTTGAGGCATATGAGATGTCTCAAGAGCTTAAGGAAATGTTCCAAAAGCAAGCGAGAAGGGAAAGGTATGAGACCTTGAGATCTTTGGTTGGGTGCAAGATGACCGAAGGGAGTTCGGTTAGTGCCCATGTTCTGAAGATGAAAGGGTACATTAATCAGTTGGAGAGGCTTGGTTCGCCACTCAGACCTGAGTTGGCAACGGATTTGATCCTTAATTCTCTTCCCCAGAGTTACTCCCATTTTGTCATGAATTATCACATGAATGATATGGACAAAACGGTCAGCGAACTGCATGGGATGCTGAAAAACGCTGAAGTAACGATAAAAGAGAAGCCAAGCTCCAAAGGGATCCATATGGTGCAAAAGGGTAGGATCCAGAAGAAGAAGGGTAAAGCAAACAAACCCAAAGAGTTTGGGAAGGATGCAAAGAAGCCCAAAGCTGTTACCAAGGCAAAGCCTCCAAAGGAAGGCGCATGCCATTTCTGCAATCAGCCTGGTCATTGGCGCAGAAATTGCAAGCTTTATTTGGAGGACTTGAGGAAGAAGAGAGGCGGTGAGACCGCTAATCAAGGTATTCATGTTATTGAAATACTTCATTCTACTTCTGTTTCTACTTCGTGGGTATTAGATACCGGTTGTGGTTCTCACATTTGTATGAATGTGCAGGGGCTTAGAGGAAGTAGAAAGCTCAAGAAGGGCGAGGTAGAATTCCATGTGGCGAATGGAGCTAGAGTTGCTGCTTATGAAGTAGGTCGCTACGAGCTCAAGTTGCCAAGTGGACTTGTTCTCCTTTTGAATAATTGTTATTTTGTTCCTAATTTGTCTAGGAACATCATTTCTATTTCATGTTTGGACAAGGAAGGATTTAAATGTGTTATTGAGAATAATCACTTATTGCTTTTCAATAAAGACTTGTTTTATGCAAATGCGGATTTACATGATGGTCTTTATTTGTTGAACCTTAGTGAAGGTTATGATGAGCATGTATATAACATAAATACCAAAAGGATAAGAACAAATATTGTGAATCCTACTTATCTCTGGCACTGTCGTCTAGGACACATTAATGAGAAACGCATTTCAAAACTCCATAAAGATGGAATTTTGGGTCTAGATGTTTTTGAAACATATGACACTTGCGAGTCTTGTTTAATGGGTAAGATGACCAAGAGTCCTTTTACTGGTCACAGTGAAAGGGCTAGTGACTTATTAGAACTCATACATACAGATGTATGTGGGCCTATGAGCACAACTGCTAGAGGTGGTTTTCAATACTTCATTACGTTCACTGATGACTTCAGTAGATATGGTTATCTATATCTAATGAAGCATAAGTCGGAATCCTTTGAAATGTTCAAAGCCTTCCAAAATGAAGTACAAAACCAACTTGGCAAGACAATTAAAGCACTTAGATCTGATCGAGGTGGTGAATATTTGAGCCAAGAGTTCGACGATCATCTTAGAAATTGTGGGATTGTCTCACAATTAACTCCTCCTGGTACACCACAGTGGAATGGTGTGTCTGAGAGGAGGAACCGAACTTTATTGGATATGGTTCGGTCTATGATGAGTCAAACAAATCTTCCTCTATCCTTTTGGGGATATGCACTTGAAACAGCGGCATTCACACTGAACCGAGTTCCATCAAAAGCAGTTGAAAAGACACCATATGAGATATGGATTGGTAAGAAACCAAATTTGTCTTTTCTCAAGATTTGGGGATGCGAAGCCTATGTGAAATATTTGATTTCAGATAAGTTATCACCAAAATCTGTGAAATGCAATTTTGTTGGTTATCCAAAAGAAACTAAAGGTTATTTCTTTTACAATCCTAGTGAAAACAAAGTGTTTGTTGCTAAGGGTGGTACATTCCTGGAAAAAGAGTTTATTTCCAAAGGAATCAGTGGGAGTAAAGTACACCTACAAGAAAATATGGATAACCAAGTTGAAAGTGAGTTTCAAATGGAACAACCTGATTCACAAGAAGTTGTTGAGTCAGAACCAGTAACACAAGTCCAACGTAGATCAAGTAGAGTTCGTCATGAGCCCGAGAGATATGGATTTCTCGTCACGAATGAAAATGATCTGATTCTGTTAGAAGAGAATGAACCTTCCACGTACATGGAAGCTGTCTCTAATTCAGAATCTGAAAAATGGCTTGATGCTATGAAGTCATAAATTCAATCCATGGACGACAACAAAGTATGGACTTTGGTTGATCTCCCAAAGGGTGCTAAAGCAATAGGGCACAAATGGGTTTTCAAGTTGAAAACGGACATGGATGGGAATATTCAGACTTATAAAGCAAGGTTAGTGGCAAAAGGTTACCGACAAATTCATGGTATAGACTATGACGAAACCTTTTCTCCAGTAGCTATGATCAAGTCCATCAGAATTCTTGTTGTCATAGCAGCATATTATGACTATGAGATATGGCAAATGGATGTCAAAACAGCTTTCCTAAATGGAAACCTTGTTGAGGATGTGTACATGACACAGCCTGAAGGTTTTGTCGATCCAAAGAATCCTGATAAAGTATGCAAGCTTCAAAAGGCCATTTATGGTTTGAAGCAAGCATCAAGAAGTTGGAATCATTGTTTTGATGAATCGGTCAAAAAGTTTGGCTTCATCAAAAACGAAGATGAGCCTTGTGTGTACAAGAAGTTCAGTGGGAGTAATATAGTTTTCCTAGTTCTATATGTCGATGACATATTGTTAATAGGAAATCACATTCCTACCTTGCAAGAAGTAAAATCTTGGCTAGGAAAGTGTTTTTCTATGAAAGACTTGGGTGAGGCAGCCTACATTCTTGGAATAAAGATCTATAGAGATAGATCTAAGAGATTGATAGGTTTGAGCCAGAGTACATACATTGACAAAATGCTGAAAAGGTTCAGTATGGATCAATCAAAGAAAGGAAATGTTCCTATTGGGCAAGGGATAAAGCTTAGTCGTAAGCAATGTCCTGTGACAGTTGAAGAACGTCAACGCATGGATAAGATTCCTTATGCGTCAGCTATAGGATCTATCATGTATGCCATGGTATGTACTCGGCCAGATGTCTCTTTTGCTTTGAGCATGACAAGTAGATATCAGTCTGATCCAGGTGATAGTCACTGGACTGCTGTCAAGAGTATTCTTAAGTACTTGAGAAGAACTAAAGATACATTCTTGATATATGGAGGCTCGGACGAAGATCTTGTTGTAAATGGTTACACGGATGCAAGTTTCCAAACTGATCAAGATCAGATGCAGTCACAGTCTGGGTATGTGTTCATTCTGAATGGAGGTGCGATAAGTTGGAAGAGTTCTAAGCAAAGCACGATAGCTGCATCTACAACAGAAGCCGAGTATATTGCTGCATCAGATGCAGCCCAAGAGGCTGTTTGGATCAAGAAGTTCATCGAAGAACTTGGTGTCGTTCCTAGCATAGTGAATCCTGTGAGCCTCTTGTGTGACAACAATGGGGCAATATCACTTGCTAAGGAACCTAGTGTGTCACAGAAATCCAAACATATACTTCGGCGTTTTCACTACATAAGAGAAGTCATCTCAAGAGGAGATGTGAAGATATGCAAAGTTGCGTCTGAAGACAATGTTGCTGATCCACTAACAAAAGCTCTTTCACAAGCTGTACATGATGGTCATGCTAGGTCCATGGGTATTAGATACATTTGAGATTGGACTTAGGGCAAGTGGGAGATTGTTAGAGATTGTGCCCTAAGCCAATGTTGGATTATGTAAACAATCTTCTTAAGTCATTAATAAAGACTTATTTTATCATATATATTTGTATGTTAGTATTTATGATAATGTATCCATGAATTAATTGTGTAATTCTAAATTTCCCTAGTCGATTGTTATTATGGGAATAATAACAAACTAAGACTAGTGTGAGTGATAATGGATATTCATAAGATGAATATAGTGTATACAGATACAGATTATACTCACGGGCAATATGTTAGAGAACATGTTGCTGGAGACCCACTATGAGATCAAGTTCATGGTCACGTGTCACAACTGATCTTGATTATAGTAGTGTCATCAGCTGATTCCTTTGACCTGAGGTCACCATGGATTCCGGGATGAATTCATGTTGTGCTTTGACGCAGTCAAACGCTGCTTGTAACAGAGTAGTTATAAAGGCTGTGGTTGGGTACAATATGACTCATGCTTTGGGATGTGAGTGACAGATATGGGATTTTGTCCCTCTCTAACAAGAGAGCGATATCACTGGGCCCCTCGATAAGTAAGACTGTTAAATGCATGGCCATGCTCAAATAATTGATAAGAGTATCAATTAATTTGTCTAAACAGTTTACTTTGAGATCGAGAAAGCATATGATTAATTATATAAGATTGACAAGTGTACCATGTCTTATAATTAATCTTGATATCAAAGAGACAAAAGGGAATATGACATTCTATAAATAGGTATTGGATCATTCCAATCATATTAATTGGGTAGTCGTAATGGCTTGCTAGAGTCCGCTTGTGACCTATAAGGACATTATGGTAATTTCCTTATTGCCAATTAATATGATCCTATGGGGTCACACACAAGAGCAAAATGAAGTTCATCTTATCGGGTATAAATTATTATTGGATAATAATTTATGAATGAGAAAGAGAATAAATATATATAGTGATATATATTTATGTATGTATATATAAATATTAATGTGATTAATATTGCATAAAGTATGCTACATATTATAATTAAATTATATGGAGATATAATTAATTATAATATTATATATACATATATGTATTATGGAGAATTGATTTGATTTAATGTTAATTGAGAATTAATATTAAATTGTGTGGGTTAATATATAATTATAACTAATAGGTGTATTAGGTTATAATTATAATTAACTATTTAGGTTAATTATTTAAGGAAACAATTAACCTAAACCAAAATGACTCATATATACTAAGTACACAGCAGATTTTCGGCGGCCACACAAAGGTGAATAGTGGCAGCCGAAATTCTCAACAAAACTCCAAGGAAAAATCTGATTTTTCGCTTTCTCTGTCTCGTTCGAAGAATCGTTCTTCAATCCCGGTGCTAGCACGCGGTGAATCAATTGCTCCGTGTGGATCAACCGTAGAGGGAAGCTAATTTGGTTCCTAAGTGATTCAAACTTCAAAGAATTAAGGTAATTCTTTAACCCTCCTTCCGATTCAATGTAATGTACATGGGTCCTTGGTGGGGATTAATCTTTTTCCGCTGCGTTTTATGTTTGTTTTATGCGATTAATTCCCAACATGTAGTACCCAGAACCTGAAATTGGTTTTCTTTGCTTTGAAAATACTATTTTGACTCACTTTCAATGATTTCTAAAGACTTTAAAGAACCTGGGGGTCCACTAAAGCTGGACAGCGGATCTGATTTGGATCGAACAGCCCCTTATTTCAAAAATCAAAATCAAAGAAACCGAAAATCTCACATCCACATTCTAGGAAAACCGAAAACCATAATTTTGAATGTAAAGGATGTGATTTGGCCAAAATAGATCATTACAGAACAAATAAAACGGGAAACTGAATGTGTTCGGCCATTTCGAGGCTTTTCAGGTTTTTGCCCAAGAAGATAGAGCCGTGCAGCACTATTCTTGAACAATAGAGCCATACAGCTCTGTTCTTAAGGATTAAAGCATCTCGGCTCTAGTTCGAGTCGCACGGCTCTGTTCTTAAGGATTAGAGCCGCTCGGCTCTAGTTAGAGCTAGACGGTTGTAATCAAACAGCTAGTTTCTGGAAATTTTACAGAACAGAGAAAAATCACAGCACAAACAAACACAAGTTTAAGGCCTCTCAGAGTTTACCTAGTTGATTTTCCAGTGTGTTTGTCTACTGAAAGTGGATTGAAACATCGGAATGCACTTAGAATCCCGCGAACACTTCGAAATCTTGAATATGTGTCCCAAATCGATCCGAAAAAACATGAGAACAGACCCGTACAAATGTGATATGATCAGTCTTTTGTCCTAAGTGTTCTTGGTGTATTTTTATGTTTTGTTTCTGGTCCTTTGTTTTATTTATCTTAGTTTTTCTCTCTTTCTCTTTTCTTTTCTTTCCTCTTCCTTTTTTTTTCAATTATGCTCCAATCCCTCTCTTCTTTTTTTCTTCTCCTTTTTCTCTACCTCTTATCATTCCATCATTAAGAACCCCCAAAATCTCGGCCAAAATCCCCTAAATTTAGGAGCCCATCCCCTGCCATTCTGATTTTGGCGATTTGGCAGATAATCTGACCGCTTTCTAGAGCCGCGTGGATGTAGTATTATAGCCGTACTGCTCTGAAGTTACAGCTGCGTGGCTATAGTTGTGAAACTATAGCCACACCACAGATTCTCTTAAATCCCACACTCACCTCTAAGCCCTTTAATCACTCGAAAGACCTTTCTCGAGGTTTTGGATCGAGGACTGTTCAGTTTTTGGAATGTTTGAGACATTCCAGGCAACATCCCACTCATTCACAAGTTCGACTCACATTCGTCTGTCTTAACAGGTAACATAGGATTCTCATCATAGAGGTTGGAAAAAAACCTGTGCTCATAGTGCCACCTAAAACGGTAAATGAAGTCCAATGCCTCAATGGCCGGATCAATGCTTTGGGAAGATTCATCTCATTTTCAACTAAGAAATGTCTTCCCTTCTGTAAAGCCATCAAAAAGGGCCAGAAGTTTAACTGGGATGGTGAATGCCAAGAGGCATTCAACGGTATCAAAAACTTCCTGGGAACTCCATCGTTGTTGAGCCGACTAATACCCAGTGAAATTTTGTATTTATACTTGGCTGCAACTGACGAGGCAGTAGGGTCAGCAATGATCAGAGAAGAAGAAGGGCAGCAATACCCAATGTATTACACCAGTAAAGTATTGAGAGGGGCAGAACTCAGGTACCCAAAAATTGAGAAGTTAGCCCTGGCAGTAATATCAGCATCCATCAGGCTGCGGCCCTACTTCCAAGCTCATACGGTGATTGTGAGAACAAACTTTCCTCTGAAAAAGGTCCTACAGAGACCAAACACTTCAAGAAGATTGGCGGAGTGGGCTATTAGACTCGGTGAATTTGACATCCGTTTTGAGCTCAGATCGGCATTAAAAGCCCAGGTCCTGGCAGACTTCGTGGTTGAATTTGCGGGGCTAGAGCCAAACCAAATACTGAAAGCAGAAGAATGGAAAGTTTACGTGGATGGTGCCTCGTCCCAAGAAGGAGCAGGAATTGGAGTATACATCAAAGGACTTGACAAGATCAAGATGTCATATGCCACGAAGTTGGCCTTTCCAGCCACCAACAATGCCGCAGAATATGAAGCAATAATAAAAGGGTTGGAGCTCACCCGAGAAATTACCCCAGACCGAGTGAGGCTGTTAAGCGAGTCAAGGTTAGTCTCCAACCAGATAAACAAAAATTTTGAAACTAAAGATCCTTGTATGTCCAAGTACCTAGAAAAGGTACGATCCTTGCTCGAGGCGATCGAAAGCAAAGGCACCATGTGGAGGGTGGAAAATATTTCTCGGAATGAAAACCTCGAAGCCGACAAACTTGTCAAGACAGCTGCAAGCACTGGGGACTGGCAATTCCTAAATTGTCCATATGAAGTTCAAACCACATCTAGCGTTGGGGCAAATGAAGCACTGACTTTGGAGATGACGGAGCTAGGATGGATGGAGCCCATAATGAAATACCTGGTCAAAGGCAAGCCGCCCGAAGACAAGGGAGAAACAACCAAAATTTCCAGAAAATCACAGTGGTATACGGTTATCAACAATGAGCTCTACAAGAAATCTTTTATTGATGCCTGCTTGAAGTGTGTTACTACTGAAGATGGTAACTATGTCCTTCGAGAGTTACACGAAGGAATTTGTGGATCACACCAGGCGGCACAAACACTGGTCAGGAGGACAGTGCTACAAGGTTATTACTGGGAGATGATGGAAGCAAATACAACAACCTACGTAAAGAATGTCACCAATGTCAAATCCATGCGAAAAATTCCCACCTACCAGTAGTAGAGCAGAGACCAATCCTAACCGGCTGGCCTTTTTCCATATGGGGGATCGACATTATGGGACCAATGCCCGAAGACTGGAAAGTCATAAATGAGCATGGGCAGATGAGCTAAATAATGTTCTATGGGCTTATGAAACCACACCAAGAAGACCAACTGGAGAAACATCGTTTGCAATGGTTAGCAGTCATACCTGCTAAGATAGGAGCTCCCAGTGACCGAGTGATGTAATACACGGAGGCCCGGAACCACCTCAACATGAAATACCACCTGGACCAGCTAGAAGAAAGAAGGGAGAAGGCTTATGCCCTGATGGCCGCCTAAAAGAGCAAAGTAGCTTGCTATCACAACAGAAGGTTAAGGAAGGTGACCCTCAAGAAAGGGGACCTGGTCCTGAAAGACTCAGCCGCATCCTAGGCAAAGGAAGGAAAAGGGAAGTTTAAAGCAAACTGGGAAGGGCCTTACAAAGTGGTGGAAGCGATCGGTCCAGCAACCTACAAGCTAAGCAAGTTAGATGGGAAAGAAATCCCACACACATGGAATATAGCTAATCTAAAGTGTTGCACTCTTTTTTTCCCGCTAAAGGATTTTTCCACTGGGTTTTTTCGTAGTAGGGTTTTTAACGAGGCAACACGTTCAATTGTAATGCAGAACTTAGCAGGAGATGCCCTCTAAGATGTAATGCAAGAAAGTGAATAAAATATCTTTGAATTACAAAATCTCTAGTCTAGGAGTCGATCATAACCAAGTGAAATATCTTTGTTATAAAGCTCACACTTAAAGGCTGGCAAGTTTGAATAACAAATGAAACAATAAGTCCTAATCGGGGTCAAAGAAGAGACCGAGTAAACAAACTTAGTGCAAAGTTAAAAGTTTAAAAAACTTAATCAAGCAATTCCAATGAACGTAAAACAAACCGGGTAAATAAACTTGGGAAGAAAAGGAAAGTCCATAATGGAGACATTCAAATCAATGAAAAATCCATTCATTAATTAAAAGAAACGTACAAGGTACATCCAAGAAAGAGAGCCGACTAAAGGCTCAAACCTACAAATTACAAAGTCAATGCTCAGGAGCATTGCCTCCCACATCCTCCGGCTCCTCTCCCCCTGCAGGCGACCCGGCAACTTCCTCACTCAAAACTGGGCTGCTAGTAGGAAGTTCACTGTACCGAGGGAAATGGATGGAGTCCAAGTCCAGAGCTAAGTCCTCATGGACCTCCTGGTAGGTGGTAAGGACCCGCTGTCCATACATCTTCCCCAGAAGAACCAACTTGCCTGTCGAGTCTAGAAGAGAAGCGCTGCACTTTTTAATGTTTTGTTGTGTACCACCTTCACATCCTCCATCTACTTCCTTAGATCGTTGATCTTTTTTCCCCTGCTCCTAAGCCTTACTCTTCTCAGTCTCTATGCCAAGAGGGTCTCCTTAAATTTCTTCTCCACTGCCTCCTTTTCCTTGGCTAGTCGGCTGGTCTTGGACCAGCGATTAGCCAGTTCAACCGCTCTTGAAAACCCCTACCATGATACACATGGAAGCGGCCACAGAATCATCCAACCGACCATATTCACTCCTATCGGCTGGAACCAGGAACCCGGATCTAAGCTCCAACTGAACAGCTAGGTCCTTTATCCATACCTCTCGCACCTCTCTCCCTGCAACCAGTGCTGAGGAAGAACGCATGGAAGAGGAGGCGACCCAGGAGAGGCAGATGTGGCACCTGGTCCCTGACCAAGTAAAGAAATAACATAGGATCAATAAACAAAAGCATGAGAGAATATGAGGAAGAAAATGGTTAAAGCTACCGAGTGAGAAGTCAGCTCAGTTCCGGTAGAAGCAGCCCTTTTCCTTTTTGGCTGCTTTGAGATAGTTGGACGTTTACCAGATTCACCAGCACCGGATGGGAGCTTTTCAGGATTGGAACGCGGCTCCCTCAGCAAATTCTTCTTTTGTTGAGCTATAATTTGATTAAGAGCGTCAGCTGGTCCATACCTGGAAGAGCAAATAAATAACTGACCAAAGTTAAAAAATATACCTCATCTAGGGACCGGACCTAAGTAATAGATAAAGCCGGTTCCTGAAGGCTCAGGCTCTACAAGCCTAATCTTTTCGATGTAGATGTCAACTACAACTTGCCAAGTCCATTTGTGGGGAGCTAAAGACCTAAACTCCTGGAGATGGATATCTTCATCAGGTAGGAGGCGTTGACCGGCCTTCCCGGCTCCATCAAAAGACCATCTAACCAGAAAGTCTTCAAAATCCTTTTGGACTCCGATGTAGAAGAAAAAATGTTTGAAGTGCTTCAGGAAGGCAATATGTCCCTAAAAGATATAGAAATCTCCTTTCTTGGAAAGCTGATAGTGATCCTCCCCAGAGTTCAATTTTCGGGTGGCCAACTTCCGGAAGAAGGTAGCATTCAATGGAAAGCCTAGATTTTCACACAGCCAATATGTGGCACAGATATCCCCCGAGGAGTTGGGATGGATTTGAGCAGGATAGAGGCCCCATTTGTAGAGAATGTCACAAATGCTGGATGGGAGAGGGTAGGAAAAACTGGATCGAATCTTATCTAGGTAGATAGAGAAATAGCCGGATGGAGGCTGATGGACGCGTTGATGGGAAGAAGGGAGCACGATTTTACAACTATGCAACCAAGGGTAAATTTCCCAAAAAAGCTCAATATGACCCCTGTGAATTTCAGAGACCATCTCCTTTATGCGTGGAGTCATTTTTTTAGTCTTAGCCCTCATAGGACCAGGCGGCCAAAAGCCAGATGGAGAGGAGTCCACCTGAATTACAGCCTCAGATGGTAAGTTGACATTTACAATAGGCGGGACTGAAGTACCTATCTCCTCAGCACCAACTGGGGGCACTAAGTTAGGAGAACCAGATTCTGAAGAGGTTATCAACCGATATTCATTCCCCGAAGAGAGGGGTGGACTTGGTAGATTGGGAGTGGTAATTTCCTTATAATCTTCGGGGTTAGTTGGATCAAAGGAACGGCGAGAGGGCTTTTGCCCTACACTCTTGAGGCTTAATCACCTCGCACGGCTAGCAGAAGAGGTTGTTAGCCGTTATTCATTCCCCGAAGAGAGGGGTGGACTCGGTAGATTAGGAGTGGTAATTTCCTTATAATCTCCGGGGTCAGTTGGATCCAGGAGACAGCGAGAGGGCTTTTGCCCTGTACTCTTGAGCCTAAATCCCCTCGCATGGCCAGCAGTCCTAGGGCGATTCCTAGAATTCATGAGTTCCTCAAATTCTCCACTATCTGAGGAACCCAGGTCATTAATGGTCATGGAAGAACTCATGTATTCAATTAAGAAGGCAAAACCACAGACAGACAAAGCAAGGGAAAAAAAAAACTAGGCAAGTAAGGAAGATGACTAGGCGAGAAAATCTAAACTAAATGCAAATTGCAAAAATCAAAAATGCAAATCTTCTAAACCAAAGTGTGAGGAGAGAGGACTTACTGGAAAATGAAGAAATCGAAGGAGCGAAGGGAAATATTGCAGATCGAGAGGTCGAGAAATCACATAGAGAAAGGAAAATTTTTGAAACTCTGAAGCCAAATAAGGAAGGAAGGCCAAGTCTTTTCCTTTTAAAGGAAATAATGAATAAGCAGGTGAAAAGACACCTCCTAACACCTCTTAAAATAAGGAGACACCTGTCACCCAAACGTTGGGTGCACAAGGCCCAAAGGATGCTTCGGTTCCCATAAACCTATCGCTAGAAAACCCTTAAAAGAGTTTGAATTTTTCACCAGGGGGGACTCCTGATAGCATCATGTCCTAAAATGACCGCGTGAATCACTCGGTCATTTACCATGTTCTAATAAGGCCAATCCACAAAAGTAGCCTGATACATCACTCGACCACTCCCAAAGTCCATCCAGTCCATAGAAAAAGCTATTCAGCACGCATCCTGGAAATAGACCGGGTGGACGCAACAAAGGGAGTCACATGAGCACCCTGTGACCAAGTTGAGATATATGTCAAGAAAAGGCAAAAGCTTGGGATGAGCCGGACTCAACTGTACACGTGTAAGGACAGGATCTTGAACCTAAAATAAACAGGACAAGGATAGATTTAGGGTAGGCCTGGCCCTTAAGCACGCCAAAAGGGGGACGAGGAGGAACCTATGCCAAACCAATGAAAGGGGAACGTACATAACGGCCTGACAAGGCCATACGTCCTAAAGGGGTATAAAAAAACAATAGGAAACCCTATAGGTATCTCATTCTCATCTTCTCCTCTACTTTTCTTCACTCTAGATATCTAAGTTTTCTAACTTAAGTATCGGAGTAGACTCAGAGGTCACCTAGCACTCACATTCTTTTTCTTGTAGCCACTCGGCTTATTTGTGGATCCAGACAGTCCTTTGACTCACGATGAACCGCGTGAAGGCATATTTTTTCCCAAAACTATCATTCCCTAAACTTAATTTCTTGAATTGTTTCCAAAAAAACTTGTTCTTTGGTTTGTTGAATTACTCAATTTGGTCATCATTATGCTTAATTATGTGACAGTTTGAATTAATCAAAGTCTATTTAACAGTTTGCATGCCAAAGTATTTACTCACACCTAATTAATTGGCGGGAATGGTTAGAGCTATTAAATGAAAACGGTTAGAGTTTTTTTATTGTTCTATAAATTCTCTGTTATCTGATTCAAACCCACACACCGAACTCATTGACGATTTTTAACCCGTTTTCTGTTCAGTCTCTATGAACTCAGGGCATTAACTCACCTCCATCTAATATTGCTCGCTTCTTGCGAGGTAAAGCTCACATCACTTACACTGAATATTCATATTTGTTCATAATACAGTAAAACTTTCATAAATTAATACTCGATAAATTAATAATCTCTTTAAAATAATAATTTCTTCTGGTCCCGACTTGGGGTAGTTCAAAAAATGATCAATTTTAATAAATTAATAAGATAATAATTTTTTAGAACAACCCTTTATAAATACATTGTTTTATTACCTCTATAAATTAATAATTTCTCAAATACATTTGCCAAGTATATATAGATATATACTTGGGATAATTTAGCAAAATATGACTCTATAGTATTTTGTTTTTTCTTGAAATTTAAATATAGTTGAATTTCATCTCTAACTATTCTCAGTACATTCAAAAGTTCTAGTGTACCCTTGTCAAATTGTTATAAAAAAATCGTAAAGAGTGGTTGATGCTATAATTACTTCCTTTCTTGTGATTGGTTCCAAAGGTATCGATATCGTACGTTGACTAACTTTCAAATGATATGTTTCATTTAACCAATCTTATAAACCCTTTTGAGTGCATGCAGGGTAATCTCTCTTGTATTCACATAATGCTTTTCTGATTTGATCGGTCATGGTTGACTTATTGACACCTTTTAGATGAGAAGCCATTTTTTGTATCATTTGAAAGAACACTCCATAGAAATTTATATAGTAATTCATTAATTATCATATATTGAATATTTTTAACATAAGTACAATAAACTTTCAAGTTCAATTAACTTATATAATGCACATTTAATTTTATTACGTAAAAATATGATGAATATAGTTCATTGATTTTAGACAAAAATTTTATTTAAATTAGTAATTTAAAATTTATTTTTAAAAAATTTTAAAATCACTCTATAAATTAATAATTATTAATTTATTGATTAATTAATATCTCTATAAATTAATAAAATTTCATGGTCCCAACATTATTAATTTATAGAGGTTTTACTGTATGTTGGTCTTTTGTTCTCAATTAGGATTCCTTTATCTATTCATTGATAGTTTTTGTTATTTCAATATTGTTTTAGGGTTTTGAGAATGGATTCTACGTATGGATCATCAATTTGAGTTCTTATAAGTGCACTAGATGCAGAAGTCAGATCGTTTTTTTTATTCGGCTCCTCCTTTAAGAGATTGCGTTGGTATATCAATAAATTGAGGGAATTCATTGAATTCAATTCTGCTACACCAAGTGATGGGAAAGGAATCCAGAATAAACTTTCCCCCTGCTTAAATGAATCTGTGAAGAGCGTAATCAGCTGAACTACACAAGCAAACACAAAGGAACACCAAGATTTTTACGTGGAAAACTCTAATGTGAAGGACAAAAACCACGAGGACTCTCCTGGCCCAAGATAAAAAAATCCACTATAATAAGAGAGTTTTACAGAAGATACAAACATAAGCAAGTAAACAACAAAAAGTTTCATGGTTCCAATGAACTACAACAACAAAATGGATACAACTAAAATTACACAGCAAGAGCAAAAGTTCTAGACTTCCAAACAAGATTTCCACTGCACAAAATGAAGACAAATGAGTCAAGAACAAGCTAACCAACTTTCAGCCAAATCCAAAGAGAACAACCTGTTCAAAAGACCGAAAGAGATGAAGCAGCTCAAGTTGAAAACCCGTAGAAGAGAAATCGCAAATAGCAAAATAGAGATGGACAAACGAGGACTTTTCTGACTTCCAGTCACTGATCCCACGGTCCTGAATACAAAACAATATGTCTTCAAACTCATGTCAAAGTTTCAACCAAATCCAATGGCTAGAAACAAAATTGCATGAAGAAAACCAATACTTATCGCAAGAAAAGCGGCCAAAAATAACAGTTGTTGCAAACCCGAATATCCAAACTTATGAACCTCCAAATTCCAATCTGACCATTCAGAATCAAGAAATAAAAGTTTCCAACATGCTCTCAAAAAATTAGCTCAATCGAACTCCGTATGAGGTAAAGATCGCTGATAGAAAACGAAGAGTATAGTTGAAGATCAAACTTCACAAACTTAAAACGATTTTCTCTCTTAATTCTCTCTACTCCCTTGCATCCAAAACTCTCTCAAATGTTGTTATTTCTCTCTTACAAGCTACTACTCCTCACAAGAGCAACATATATCCTAATATGTTAGCTCTTGAAGAGCATAACCTCCTAAACCTCACAAGAGTTTCTTCCTCTTGAACCTCACAAAAGTTTCTTCCTCTTGAACTCTTTAGACCTTGAGGGGTAATAACACAAGGACTTTCAAAGGCTTGAAAGTCTCCCTCTGAACGAGACAGTGATCTCTACCTCTTGAACCATACAGGAGTCCCTCCCCCAAAAAAGGATAACTCCTTAATTCTTTTTATCATGTTCTCTCTTTTAGTTAACGGTTCAAATTTTGTTATCTTTCTCGATCATTCCATTCTTTGACAAACATATTTGGGCTAGATTTTTCTTTTCCACAAATCTTATGATAGATATAATACACCTACAAATGCCCATCTAAGCAAAACAATGAATTCCAATTCATTGGAAATTGGAATGATTAACAATCCAAATCATTATTCGAAATTCATAATATCTCATTTCTTTTAATTTATTGTTTTAATTTTTTTTCTAGTTTGATTTTATGATTGTGTCATGTGATGAAATCGCTTGATTTTTCTAACAATAATAACAAGAGCAACAACAATAATAAGAAGAAGAAGAAGAAGAAGAAGAAGAAGAAGAAGAAGAAGAAGCAAAACTTATATCTATGTCAAATCTAAATTAGGGGGTTTTGATCGCACCCATGACATATAAGTTAAAAGACCAAAAAAAGAAACATAACAATAACAACTCCTCATCCACAAGAATGGTTTTTAGATCCGGACTTGTCATCAAACCGATGAAAGAATGAATTCATAGATTTGAGATTAAATCGGAATCGAACTGGTTTTAAGAAATATTTTAAAATAATAATATATTTAGGATATTTATAACATATAAAAATTCGAACATTTTTATTATATTCTTTAAACTCAAGGATTTTAAATATAATATAGTAATTAAAAAAATTCAATGTATTTAATATAGTTTTTATAATTACAGTTAAATGTCAATTTAATTTAAAACAATTTAAAATTAAAATTATATTTTATTTTTATTAAAAACCCTAAAAATAATTACCCAGATTATTAATTAGAATAATTTTTTTAAAAAATAAAGTTTGATAGAACCAAAAAATTAGTCTGATTCACAGTTTTATTGTCCGAACGGATGTTGACAAGCTTTTAGTCAGAGTAAAAACCAACTGAAAACTGACAAGACCAACCTCTAGTTCGGGTCGAACTCGATCTGACTGGTCGGTCTAGTTCGATTTTCATAACTATGCTTCCCCACAAGCATTAAGAAAGAAATAACTTCTAGATTTCAATTCATATTTTAATTCTGCTTATTCAACCTTTAAAATTGCTGTAACAATTTTTCATGCAAAAAATATATATAATTTATTATAATTTAGTTCAATTTCTTTACAAAGGTTTAAAAATATTTTTGACATTAGTAGGAAAGATTAATTTTTCTTATAATGTATTTAATAATGTATTAAATAGTTGAATTGTAGTGTCATTTAATATCAATCAAGTTGATAAATATGGACACTTTTAATTTTTTTTATTCATCTTATCAATACTTCACCACATCAACCCTTTGTAGTCACTGAACTAATTAAAGATTAATCGTTTGTCAGCAAAATCTATCTATTACTATTTCTGGCATTAAATTCGTCGTTAAAACATCGACCTAACTCACTTGTCTGATCAACTAATTTTCCGAAATTCTTATTAAGAGTCACATAAATCTGGCGACAATTTAGTTAGCCAAGTAATAATAAGGTGTTGATGAGCCCAGATATCAACAAAATTGATGAAGAAATGAAAAATTCCGTTAGTTATGCGCTAGACTAGACTTAAATCACAACATTAGGCCTTCACGTGCATAATTTAGTACGTTAAATATAAGATTGTACTTTTCTGCTAAGAATATTTTGAATCTTATCCTATTTCGCTAAAAATATTAATTTTATTATTTCTGTAAACAGTAAAATTAAGTAAATAGAATTCAATTGAAATTGAATTTAACTAAAAATGAGATTTCCAACATTCACTTAGTATGTTTAACCATGTATACTATTAAACTATCCTAGTGGCAAGGACATTGCTCCCCAATTAAGAAATACAAAGTTCGAGTCTGATTGAGACTAGATACTACATCCTTAAATAGAATAATAATTGTAAAAAAAAAAACCACATATACTGTCATACTTAAAATTCCAATTGAAAACTCATGAGAAACACCGAGCATATAATTTATCAATTTGGTGGATAATTGCAAAAACGATGCATATATTCCTTTTGAGTATGTACTACGATAAGCCATGGATGTGGTTCAAGTAAGCCGATTATAGGGATCTAATCCTTTCGGCAGCAAACATTCTCCTAATTTTGCTCAAATCATTTATTTTCTTCTCTTTTAATTGGAAAAATTATTCACAATGTTCCCCTGAATAAGGCACAATACCTTCCTCCTCTTCCTATTTCAGTACCCCTTTGGGGCATGCATACCAAAGGGTATGGGGATTACTTCAGTTAAATCAAACCAAACCAAACCAAGATGAAAACTCTGCTTTCTTTTAATGACCGTAACCTAACGCCATCCCTTTAGAAGATTGCTCTTCCCAATATTGACATATGAGGTAAATTCTAAGTTCAACAATTAATTTGCATTTTATCACCATGCTTGATTTTAAAATGGTACCAAAGTATAACGAAATAGATATATCATAAAAACAAAGGGTAACGCTTGCCTAATACTCACATAATTTTTATATTAACAAAATCATCATCTTTACTTACACAAATTCTGGATACTCATCATTCATTCCTCTTGTAACGGTTGAAAGAAAGCTATTTGCAGGCACGCTCAGGATGAACTTGTAAAGGGCAAATTGATCTTTCATTTTGTTGAACACTATAATTAACTATGGACTAACTAAAAGGCTAAAAAAACAGTTGCTAAAACCTAGGCCTAGGAAAAGAAAAAAAGGCTATAGTTACGCATAGATTTTCTTACCAAAAATTTGTCAGCAGAAAAACATGGAATCCTCCACATTCTCGTGCAACCTTGGGAGCTCCGGAACCTGTCCTGATGAGGTTTCAGACAAATCCTCAAATTTCACAAACTGCCCCATCTGTTGAGCAGCTAGGTGAGCATAATATACTGGAGCCGCTGTACAAAATATAAGAAAGACTTAACCTATGTTACACGAAACAGAGATGGAAAACGACACATAAATGGACACTTGAAAAAGGTATTTGTTCAAAATATATGTAACAAAAACGTTATGAAAACATTTAAGAGTATATTTATAAAATTTGAAATTATAAGACATGCATTTGTAATTTTTTATACAATGAAAAAGAAAAAAATTACACAATAAGGGTAAAAAAAGAATGTTTTTTTCATTTTGAGAGCCTGAGGAAGTTGATAAGGGATCTAATGCAACATGATTAACGCATGATGAATTGACTATGACATTGGTTATTTGGTTAATGCAAAAGATTGCTTCTGAAAACCTATTTTATTTTAAAGAACGATTTTCAAAATTACTTAAAATTATGGAAACATTACTAGTTTCTCAGACTTTCCAAAACGGAAATGCTTCTGAAACATGGACAGGCTTCAACAGCAAAGTTTGTGCCCATCATAGATTTTAAACTGTATAAATTTTCTTTCAATATTAAAAATGAAACACGATTTAGCACAAAGTGAAATTACCAATTGAGATAGCTGTGGTACTTCTTTGGTACCTGTGAAATAAATAAAGATAAGATGATAATGTGGACTATTTGCATCCCAAATAATGGATAATAGGCAATCGGGATATGAAAGTTTACACATATGAGAGACAATGGACAAGATTTTGCAGGTCATCAGGAGAAAAACCAATCTCATCAAGCAAGACATGATAGTGTGCAGGCCTTGAAGTTCCAGCCTATCAGAAAGAAGGAAAATTGAAAATACAAGTTTATGAAAACTTGAGCCATAAATAAGAAAATCAAGGATATACAGCAAGGAAACTAAAATGTTGAGCTCAAGCGCAAAACTAAAATGTAGCTTTCAACTTGCTATGGACTTCAATATTTAACTTCTTAGCATCTTTCTAAGTAAGGAAACTATATTTGGCAAAACGCAAATTTGATTCTCATACTTAGCTCAATGTATACATAACATTTAATCCCTGAACTTCAATTTGATAACAGTTAGCCGTTATACTTTTGATGGGTCCATAACAGACTAAAAAATGGAGAGTGTGACATATGCACCATTATAAATGAATTATTGGCACACATTATCTCCTTTCCTCCACATTAAAAGGTTTGCAATTTAATCCATTGACAACAGCCAATCAATCTGAATAAGCAAAATCAATGTTATTTTCTCTGTTGTCCTCTGAATATGGTTCCCATCTCCACTTTCTGGCAATGATGTTAAAAACTTGCACTTCTAATAGTTCACAATCTACACCCTTCACTTTCTTGTCTGTCAAGGACCATTTGTGACCAAATCAAAACCAAAGGAACTATGACCAAATTGAAGTTCAAGGACCAAACATGTATGTTGAGCCAAGTATAGAGACCAAAATTTACATTTTGCCAACTAAAATTTAATACTTGCACAAACTGCATAATTGTTTCATCAAGCTAAAAGATTATACTGCGATAGATATTCATGAGGTGATATATTCATCTCTACTTGTCAATTAACAGGTTAACACAGACGAGCACAAACACATGTACAATTGTACATGCGTAGACTTACTGCAATCCCTGGATGAGCACACATATAAAAGTCATAGTTTCTGCGATGTACAATCTTTGTATCCACAACTGTTCCTGAAGAAAGAGCGAGAGAGTCACTACAGTTTGCAATATGAAAAGCAAATATAAATATGAAATAACATTAAGAACTAGCTAACCAGGAGGAATATTTTCAGGGCCACTAGCTCGAAACAGCTTTGTGTGGTGATTCTTTTGAGCAATAACTACTGTAAACTTGGGAATGTCGACCTCACCAAGATGCTGATATGCCTGTAAACCAGAGCTTTACCAACTTCAAGATAAGGATAATAAGAAAGTACACTAGAACTCCCTTATTAGGAGGCTCTAAAGAAAAACAACTATACAGTACAAGGCATGATTGCAGATTTTATCCATCTAGCATTTTGAACCCCACAATGGATGCTAGGATTTAAAGTTACATGGTGGCTTCAGCATTTTGCACAACGGATAATTCAGCACTAATCATCTATGTGAACCAGAAGGGTTAAACTGAAACAATATGAAATAAAAAGCACTAAAGCACTAGAAATTTCTTTTGAGCACATAAGATAGTGGAACCTTTATGATTTGCTCCACTTCGATGTTCAAAACCTGATTAAACTGGGAGTCACTCACTCCATCCCTGAAAAAACCAAAGATTATCAATAATAATAATAATAAAAGAACCATATATTTAACCAGAATAACAATGACAAAAAAAAGGGAAAAACAAAAGATCCACATCATTGTCTAACAACAGCATAAACTTAGTATTATATGCAACACTTACAGAAACACAAATGGAACAATTATAAATATATATATATATATGAAACAGATACTTTTACCAGTTAAGAGTGTTGTTGGAGCCTGGATCAAAAGTGCAGGAGTTGAGTGCATCAATGAAAAGCATTTCAACACCATTCTTATGACAAAAGGATCTAAAACCACAATGAATACACAGAAGCATACTAATCTTGTCGCTAAAGCTAAACAATTTATATCCAATCAAGACCGACGAAACTGAGCCTCTTATTTACCTTCTGTAATTAGTCAAACAGTAAACACAATTATTTAGTAATTATACTCTAATTCTTCTATGTAAAAAAAAGAGACCTCCCATTATTGACTGGAATTTTTGTTCATGGAACCAGCTTAAGGTATTGAAGCCATGCTTGGACATTAACTCTTTATATTCTCTTCGAATGCATGCGATGACATTTTGAAGGGTGTGTTCCACTAGATTTTGGTGAGATTGGTGTTGAATACTAGGAATAGGATTAAGTGTACAAAGAAAAGTTTCAGGAAAGATTATTAAAGAATACAACCTCAAAATGATCGAAGGCCCCAAATGAAAGCATTACAAAATAAAAGATTTTTCCAACTTGTAGCAGTTAATAATCCTGGTATTCCACAATAACAAAGATGGATAGACAAGCAATACAATCAGCATTGTAACTATGCCCTCATAAATTCACTGTCAAGTATTCATTAGGAATCACACTAGGGCAACAATTCCTGGTCCCCTAAACAGAGTGGAATTTAGGATTTGTTTTTTAATGTTGGGGGGGGAAGGGGGCAGCAATCATGAAGGATAAGGGCAAAGTGAGTCTCGTAACTTTGGATTGTTTACCTTTGCTTGATTCATAATACACTAATTCCTTTGTTGAATGAGATAATTTTGCAATCATAATTTATTCACTCTTTTTTAACGTAGACGAAATGAATCAAAAAGAAATACTAGAGTGCTCCCCAGCCCTTAGCCATTCCTGTACTCAATGTTCGAGATCCAATAATCCTGAGCATATCACAAATATTTAAATATGTGCTCTATAGGAACACAAGAGTGCTCCCCAGCCCTTAGCCATTCCTGTACTCAATGTTCGAGATCCAATAATCCTGAGCATATCACAAATATTTAAATATGTGCTCTATAGGAACACAAGGGAATCCAACTATGAAGCTTTCATAACCCACTAAGTTAAAGAGAACACTACCTAGGTAAAATCCAACTAAACCACTGTCCTAAGTAGTGGAAACGTGGACAAAGACTCAAAGAGCCAGCTACTGCTTTTTTCTATGTTTCCTGTGTTGTATAAATTTCAACCCACGTGGTATATTTCTAAATGATATGCCAACTGGTAGTTCAACAAAAAGAATAATAAATCAGAATTAAGCAGTGATACCTGAAGATAATAATTTGTTTTGGTTTGCGGCCGTTGCTGGTTTGATAGAAGTCCACTAGAAGCTCCCTGTAGAAGCAAACGATTCTATGCTTTAACCAAAATAATGCAATAATAGTAGTAGTAGTAGTAGTAGTAGTAATATAACAATAATAATAATCAAACCTAAGCGGTTAAAGCTAAAAAATCGTTGAATTTCTTTTCCAACATTAAATAGACAACATCATCTTAGAAATGAAAATTTCTTGGTAAGACTGCTTCGTAGTACTCGGCACCATAAATGCACCACTGGCTGATTCTGATATTTACAATACAAAAAAAGGGAAGAGGGGAAAGAAGCATAGCATGATATGCCAGAAAATTCAGGTTGAATATTATTTCTTAATGACAAGAAAAAGATTAAATGGTGCATCGTAAATTTTGCAAGGATATGAGATGAAAGAATGACATCTTGCGAATAAATTGACAAGCAGGCATGCTATATAATACAAGCAACTGATAACTAATATATTCAATAATATATCACAGTTACAAGCGGATATGTGGATGCATCAACATTTATATGATTAACAGATGAACCATTACAAATAGCTATGAGGATACATCTGCACAAGAATACCTCATGATGCCATCATCAGTCCCATCAGGTAAAGGCTTATATAGAGCATCAATTATCTCCAGCTTAGGAGACTGGGTTCTCACAGATGCTCTATACCTTGATATAAGAGGCCATTGTCGAGATCCAACAACCTGAAAGATTTAGCAAAACTAATAGCTATGTTAAAATCACTATTCAGCACAATATAAATACACTGATAGAAATTCTTATACTAAACCAGCTTTACCGCAGCCACTGATGGGACGTCCGAACGACCAGGAGAGCCGTGAGAGACATCCATGCCCAAAATCATTGTAGGAATTTCTGATATGAGAGGGATAGTTTTGGAATGCTCAATTGCCAACAACGAATTTATTCCTCCAAGCTACAATTAAAAGATAATCAAAAGTTAACATCAGTTTCTCATCTGAAGTGAAAATGGGTAAATCAAAAACACAAATGGGTTATCTAAGCTTCTAAACTTAATACCTTAGAATTGATCTTAAGAAGTACATTAGTAAGATACTGATCATTAATCTTAAAAGGAGAAATGCACTGTGTGGCAATGCCAAATTCACTTAGACATTTCTTCTTCCACGGTCCTGGGGAGTGCATGAACATATGTTAGTTAAGCAGATGGAGGCAGATGAAGTGAACTCTATAAAACACTAAAAGAAGAGAGATCTAACAAATGAAATGGATTCCTACCATAGATATCAGAATTTTTCCTCTCTGCCAAGACACACAAAATAAATTGGGGAGCATCTGGAAGCTTAGTTCTTATCTTTTCAAACATCTTTTCTACTCTAGTAAAAGAACTGCCTTTTGCATATTGTGAATCCTCCTCAACTAAGGAATATGGGCGTTCAATTTGCTTCATGGATGAATACATAATATATGAGAGGCAGGAAGAGTTTAACAATTCAAGCTCGAACATAACAAAGAAGTTCATAATTATAGAAACATATTCTACAACGTACAATGCCCTTTCTCCTTCCACAGTCAATAAGATCACGGGAGATCTTACTAGTATCACAACGTGCAGAAAAGTTGACAACAGCCCAATGGTCAATTTTACTGGTTTTCCAAAGGGTCTGCAATAGCAAAAAGACCAGCAACGGCAGCTCAGCAAACATTATCCGAAAAAGAAGATCAATACTATACTTGGTCAAAACAGGGCACAGGAAGACACTGCTTCAAAAAGGTGGGCAAATGATAACTACTAGTTGCCACACCATACTAAAAGAGCACCTTGTTATTGAAGTTCCATCGTCCATTACGTGGAACACAATCCTCACCATTTCCAACCTTCAACTATATATATACAAAAACAAATTTCATCAATTTAAATTTGGCAGATACCCAGAAGCACCTGAAAATGGGAAAAAAAAATAAAATAAATAAAATAAAAAGACAAGAGGCAGAGCTATTATTTACTTTTGGAGTCTCAAGTATACGACCATCAACACGTGTCAACTGTTTTTCTATAGTTACACCACATGCAGAAAGCACAGGATCATCATCGTAACAGTAGTTCCTCACAGCCTGCAACATATATTATGACTACTGAGGCCACAAAGACAAAAGAGCGCAAACAAAGTAAAAGGCATCCTTACATCAGTCACAGCTCTTATCTTATCCAGTGGCTTTTGTCGAGATTTTTCAACCAATGATGCTCTTTGCAGTGACGAAAGAGCTTTTGTATAACGTTGGAGTGAAACAAGCGAACAAAGCTGCCATACAAGGAAACCAAAGGAAATGAAACAACTTAAGCAGAAGTTATAAAAGAAAATGCCAAAGAAGCCAAGGTTGCAGACCTCTAGCGGCAAATAGTTTGGTCGCTTAGGTTTGCCAACATCAAGACAAGGCAGGTAGGTAGAATAGGTTAATTCTATTCCACAGTGCCTACTGAAGTATTCAGAAACAGTTATCTCAACAAACTGTGGCTCACCATTAACACCCTCACTGTTTCTCAATTTCATAGGAAAACTAGGAGATAAGAAAACAGTAAGATGTCTCCATTAGAATATGAAAGAAAATTGAGAACTAAAAGAAGGAAAAGGAACAAGTGGGAAAGAAGCACAAACTATTGCTGATTGCATGGCTTTTCACTTAAACCTATGATTTTATGTTCCATGTTCTTGTGGCTACTCTTAACCCTCAAATTTTTCAACATTTTTTTGGCCTGTATATATTTAGAAAAATAGAAATTTCAACAAAACATGACTGATTTATTGGTAATTTGGTATGAATTTCAGTATTTCATTTACCTTTAGCCAGTCAATATAGCGACTTTCACGTACATTCTGATTAGCTTTAAGAAAATCAATCACTGGTCCAGGGGTTAAGATCATTGTTGTTGACACATCTTCAAGCAACCATATATCGGAGAAGAATGTGAATGACATCAATATAAAAGACACAAATTTCTGAGCGTCAAAAACAATATACAGATACATTGGATTCATAGCAACACACAATTCCCAAATAACTATAAGTCATGGCGTATGTTGAACAAAGCTAATACCCATATTAAGAGACAAGCCTCCCTGAATGGTATGGAAGCTGGAATGGAATCCCCGCACACCAGTTACACCCCCACCCACTTCAGTGAAGTTCCTAGAGTCATCATGGAAGAATGATTGTCTTACCAAAAGGCAACCCCTGTGCCATGATTCAATAAATTCAGATCAGACCATGAATATGAGAGAGAGGGAGAGAGAGAGAGAGCGAGAGAAAGAAGCCATAGCACCTGTTAGCAGCCTGCTGCCTCAATATAATATCCAGAACTCTCAGAGCATCTAGAGAACTGTTTTCCACTTCAACTCCTCTGAGAGCATGAACAATGGGTTTCAAGGGGATTTCAGCAGCATAGCTAATTTCTACTATAAAAATCTTTGGCTGAGAAGAACATTTTGATCTCTTAGTTATTGCAGCAGGACTCTCACCACCACCGGGGCCATTTTCACTATTATCCGACGAAAAATGCATCATAAGTTGCAAGCATAAAAGATCCTAGTGCACTATCAAAAATGTGAATAATTAAAAGCATACTGTTTTGCGTATGATTCCTCAAGGACCACCGAAAATTCCATTTTGTTCCGTGGCAGAGGACCCACTGTATAAAGACTTTTATCACCATCATAAGCAAAATTTTTAGCACCAAATTCTGATGAGTATGTTTGATAAAGCCTATCAATTAGTTTTCGCCCTATTCTCTTGCCTTCAATAGCTCTCTTATCTTCTGAAGTTATTGAAACCTGCAAACAAAAAAACTGCTTATACTCCACCATATGATGAAATGTCAGGGAGCAGCAGAACACACTGTGAACATACATTATACTGGTAAAACACAGCATCTGGGATATTGACAGAAACTTTAAAGTGATTGCTGAGCAAAGGTATATGGTCCCCACTAGTTCCAAATCCATGCCTACAAACGATAGAATGTTTGGGCACATCCACTTCTGGCTTCACAATGGTCAGCGGAGGGGGTGGGGATCCACCAACTTCTTTCTCCATTTTTAAATCAGATCAGTAACTTAAACCCCTTATGCTTCAACACAGCAGACCACAATAATCAGTTTCAAGAGATATTTAATGGTGTAAAGATAATGAATCCATCACAAAATATAAGAATCCTGCATCCATTAAACTTCTGGTAAGTTGCATACAGAACATTGCTGTTTTTACAAAAATTTAAAAAAAAAATGAGAGATAAAAAATTAGCATATGAATATTGCTTAGTCTACGAAGTTGAAAGGGAAAGCTTTCAGCTATGACTAACTTGGAAGAAGAAAAGCATGTTGCACTGAAAATGAAAGACATGTCAAGTCAAACTTGTTTACTATTAGAAGAAGTACTGGCTGAAGGGAAGGGCGTATAGGCATTCAAAACGAAATGCTGATTTGCATTGCTGTCAATCTTCAATCAAGAACACCCTATAGAGACCAATTCACAGGAAAGCTAAAAGAGCCAGATTAGTGATAACATATGAATGAATAGACTGAAGACTATAATTGTAATTTGACTGTACAGAAGTTATCTAACATGTTAACATTACCTGAACACCTAATAAAGCTTTTACATAAAGGTTGGGGAAAAAGAGGACAAAACCAAATCCATTAATTGATATTAGAAGATGCTTCTCCCATTAGTTGAAATCTTACATCATGAAATAATGGCAAACACTATACATTAATATCACAGAATCTTTTACATGAAAAACGAAAGAGTCCAGGAGATATCCAATGGATCATTGGTAATAATCTAAACCAAGCTGCAAAACATAGATGACCAAAAGGTAATTCCCACTATCCAGGAGTAACATGGAATACCTTACACTGACAAAGTTCCTAAATGAAGGTACAAAAATTTCTTTCAAAATAAAAAATATCACATGTTAGTATGAGATGATATATAGTCTGCTGGAACTCCCTGACTCCATTGTTAGACACTCAAAAGATGCTTCACACTTCAAAACGATGCAAAATGTAAAATAAAGCCAAGGGAAAAAAAAAAAGACCAACACGAAAATTTAATAAATTTATCAAAGAAACCGAACTTAAATTTTAAAAAGGAAGAGAGCGCATACGCTAATAACAGGCATACAGCAAAATGGTAAAGTAAATAAACAAACGGTTCTCATCCACCTTCAATATGGAAAAAAGAAAAATCATAATGCTGAATTTCATGTCGAAAAATAGGGAAATAACTAAATTAGTTCGAGAAAAAAAAAATCAACTGAAATTAGTAGACAAAGCGGAAAAGTAACAGCATTGTCAACTCTAAAAATCCTAAAAAAAGAACAAAAGCCAAACTGAATTAAATAATATTTTAAAAAATAAAAAATAAAATAAAAAAATCCTAGCCGAGCGAAACGGCAAATGGAGGTTAAGAAAAGGACACAGAATAGTATCACACAGACTGCATAATCTGAGCCATTGATGCCAATGCAGCAAAATAGGCAATACTCCAAGTCCAAACAGACTTTGGACGTAGTCACATTGTAGCAAAAGCTGAGCAAAAACCACAGCAAAGAAAGGATAAAAAAGAAGTTCCTTAACTACGACTCGAGCAAAGCGAAGAACTAAAATCGATTATAGAACAAATATAAGGTATGTGAGATTGAGAGGGAAGAAGAGAGAAAATCGTACTTAAATTTAGGCTTTTTAGCAGAATTCGAAGCTCCTTGCCTTGTAGTCTTCACTGCTCGCCAGTCAGCAGGAGGGCGAAAGAATGGAGGGAAAAATGGAAAGGCGACAATAGAGACGGACATATGAAAAGAATTTTCGGCTATTTACATTTCTCCTCCGGGACAAGGGTATTTTACTATATTTACATTTTCCATGTTGGGTTTAAAGCGTATATAAGACGACCCACCTTGCCTACTATTTCATGGAATTATTTGAGAAAAATTACCAAGAATAACCTTATTTTTGACTTACAATGTCATGGAATTATTTGATGAAAATTGTCAAGAATATCCTTATTTTTTACTTTGCTTTTCAACTTTACATTGTCATATTTATTAAAATACGTTTTATTTATTTATTTATTTATTTTTTACATTTTACACTTATTTTTTTCTTTTTTACGCTTTTTAATTCATTTATTTATCTTTTTGCATTCACGCATTTCTCTTTTGGTGTATTTCCGCTCTCTATTTTTCTTCTTCCTGCTTTCGTTGTTGATCATCATTTCCTTATTTATGATTTACGTTTCTTTATGGATTTTGTTGTTTTTTTTATTGTGCGATTTCCTCGTCATTTTGTATGTTTGTTTAGGTTTTTTTTTCTTTTGATGTGTTTGTTTGTTTTTCATTTTAGGTTTTTTTTTATGTGTTTTGTCAATTTTGTAGTTTGTCTTGTAGTTTGTATTTGATACAATGGTGAAGAGTTCTAAAAAATCGGATTCTCAGATGTCTAAGAGTGTTTTTGTTCAGAAGTCTCTTATTGTTTTTAAGGGGAGGACGAAGGAAAGCAGTCAGAAGATTGTGGATAAAGAAAAAGTTAGAGAGGAGGTTGTTTCAAAAAAGCTTGTGGTAAGATTTTTGTGTTATTTGTGATTTTGTAGTTTGTCCTGCATGTGTAGTTTGTCCTGTATTTATTGTCAATGTTGTCATATATCTTGTAAAAATAAGAGCATATATTGGATTATGCGTTTGTGCATATTTTGGTTTTTGTTATGTTGTTTTTCTGGTTAATTAACCTTCTGATACTATGATTATTCCTTAGTTATACATTGTTTATACCTTAGTTATACCTTAGTTTTTTTATATTTGTTAATGATACAGTAATTGTACATTAGTTATACCTTTCTGATAGACTGATTATATTTTAATTATACCTTTTGATACATTGTTTATACCTTAGTTATTGGTTATACCTTTTGATACACCGATTATACTTTAGTTATACATTGTTTATACCTTACTTATACCTTAGTTTGTCTATTGTTAATGATACACTGATTATACCTTAGTTATACATTCCGGTACACTGATTATACCTTAGTTGTACCATCCGGTACACTGATTAAATCTTAGCTATACCTTAGATTGTTATTTTTTTAATGATACAATGATTACACCTTAGTTATACCTTTCTGATACACTCATTATACATTAGCTATGAATTAATTATACCTTAGTTATACCTTGTTATACATTAATTATACCTTAGTTATACATTGTTTATAACTTATTTATACCTTAGTTTGTTATATTTGATAATGATACACTGATTATACATTAGTTATACTTTCTGACACACTTATTATACTTTGATTATACCTTCTAATAACTATTTATACCTTAGTTATACATTCTAGTACATTGATCATACCTGAGTTATACCTTTTGGTACACTGATTATATCTTAGTTATACCTTAGATTGTTATTTTTTTTAATGATAAAATAATTACACCTTAGTTATACCTTTCTGATACACTAATTAAACATTAGTTATACCTTTTGATACACTGTTTATACCTTAGTTATTTGTTATTCTTTTGATACATTGATTATACCTTAGCTTTGCATTGATTATACCTTAGTTATACCTTGTCATACACTGATTATACCTTAGTTATACCTTAGTTATACATTATTTATAACTTACTTATACCTTGGTTTGTTATATTTGTTAATCATACATTGATTATACATTAGTTATACTTTCCGACACACTTATTATACTTTGGTTATACCTTCTGGTATACTAATTATACATTAGTTATATCTTTTTATACATTGATTATTTCTTAGTTATTGTTTATTCCTTTCGATACATCAATTATACCTTAGATATGTATTGTTTATAACTTAGTTATACCTTGTTATACACTAAGTATACCTTAGTTATACCTTAGTTTGTTATATTATTAATGATATATGTTTTTGTTATATTGTTTATATATTTATGATACATTTTTTGATATATTTTTGTTACATTTTTCAGGTTGGTACACTTATACATAAGAAAGATAAGTATTGGGGAAGCCGTGTTTCTATTTTTTCGGACTATGGCTTGATAACATTCTTGGAATCAAATCTTCTTGAAAAAGTTGTTAAGCAGTTTAAGGAAACTATGTTTTGGTATTTTTCAGATTTGCTTATTTTGAGGGTCACAAAGCAGTTGATCCATTCTTTGTTTCTATGAAAGATTTATCAAGATGATAATGATTGTATTGTTGTTGAGGTCACTGGAAATGAGATGAGGTTTGGTGTTGAAAAATTTTTGTTGATTTCTGGTTTGAAGTGTTATGCTGACAATGATTTTGTTCTTTGTTCAACTAGTGTGGGTTCTCGATTGCTTGCCCGTTATTTTGGTAAGAAAACTGAGGTGAAAAAGAAAGATATTGAGGAAGTTTTGAAGAAAGATTTTAATGGTAAGAATAAGATTAAGTTAAATTCTGATGAAGATTGTCTGAAGATTGCACTTGTATATTTTATCAGTTTCTACCTGATAGGGATAGATTTTTCAAAATCTGTTCCTAGTTACTTTTGATTTGGTAGAGTCTGGTGATTATATGAAGCCTGCCTAGGGTTGCAAGTCTTTGGATGCAACCATTTGTTCTCTAAAGAAGACTAGAATTAGTATATCCAAGCCTAAGTCATATTAGATTGAGGGTTGTCCCATTTTTTTCCAACTTTGGTTTTATGAAGTTTGTCTTGCATGCAGTCGAGTAATTTGTGACAGAGTTAGCCAGAAGGGTTCCAATTTTCTTCCAAGGGTGTATAATTGGCGAACTTATGTTGAGGAATTCCGCACAGAAAAATTGGACAAACTTATATCCAACAAATCAACAAAAAATGAATGTTATATTTCTTTCTTGTTCATACTTTAGTTACACCTTCTGATACATTGTTTATACCTTTGTAAAAATTGTTACACCTTGTTTATACATTTATTATATCATCTGATATTTTGATTATACCTTTTGATACACTAACTCTACCTTAGTTATACCTTCTAATACACTAATTATACCTTAGTTATACCTTCTGATACCGCTGATTATACCTTAGTTATACTTACTGATACATTGATCATACTTTAGTTATACTTTGTGATACACTATTTATACATTACTTGTATCTTCTGATACACCTATTATACATTTCTTATACTTTGTTATATGTTAGTGATACATTGTTTATACATTTGTATATGTTAGTGATACACTGATACGTTTTTGTATAACTTTCAAACATTTTTTTATAGCTTTCTTATACTCTAAATATACCTTAAGTTAACTTTTATACATTTGTGAGACTTTGTTTATACTTTTTTGATACAGTAATTGTACCTTAATTTTGTTTCTTATTTTTTTTTTAATTGGGATTGAAAAAAATCCATGCTTCTTATTAGAAGATTGAGGAGCTTTCTTTGGAAGCTTTTTGTGTGAAAGGGAAGCTTTTGTTACAAGAATTGAATTTAAAAGATGAGCATGTACATAATGATGAAGGTGTACAGGATGGTGTTGGAGTAGGTGATGGTGATTTAAAAGGTTTTTTGTCTTAATCTCAGGCTTCTAGTCCGGGAGCTGTGTTATATGAGATTGCGTCATTAAGGAAATATGTTGAGCAATCATTTGATATTGTTATTCAGAAGTTGGATAATATTAATAGCTGTATTGATAAACTAGTATTTTTTGTTCAATTATGCTTTTATTCTTATTATTTTGTTTTTTATTTTGTATTTTTTTTAATTTTTGTTTCTTATTTTTTTCTTTTTTTGAATGAAACTGCAAGAGTTGTTTTGAATAAGCTTTGTTCTTTTTGTTATTCTATGAATATATCTTCCTTATACTGCAATTATATCTTTTCTTATTCTTTGGTTATAGCTTTTTTAATTATATCTTTCATTTTTTTTTATTAAACTTTGTTTTCTTTAGGCTGTTTTTAATGATAATGACATGGAATCAAGTGATGAGAGTGATAATGAAAAATCAAGTTTGGAAGTTGGTGAGAGTGAGGATAAGGTTGTTTATACATTTTGTTTTTATTGTTCTTTTTATATCTTAATATTCATTTATGATATATTGTTGTTTATTTGTTTTTTTTTATAGATTTATTTTGGTTGGGATGATATGTCTAATGAGCATAATATTATCATGATATTAATTAGGTTGGTGACTATTATACAATAATTATACTTTAGTTATAGGTTGTGATACACTGATTATACCTTAGTTATATTTACTGATACACTGATTATTCCTTAGTTATTCTTACTAATACACTGATTATACATTAGTTATATCTTTGATACATTGAATATACCTTAGTTTTACATTCTGATACACTGATTATACCTTTTGTAAAACTGTTAGACCTTAGTTATACCTTATGATACACTGATTAACCTTTGTATCACTATTAGACCTTAGTTATACTTACTGATATACTGATTATTCCTTAGTTATTCTCACTGATACACTGATTATATATTAGTTATACCTTCTGATACACTAATTATACCTTATTTATACATTCTGATACATTGATTATACAATTTGTAAAACTACGATACCTAGTTATAGTTACTGATACACTGATTATAACTGTTAAAGCTTAGTTATACACTGATTATACAATTTGTAAAACTGTTAGACCTTAGTTATAATTACTGATTATTCCTTAGTTATACTTAGTTATATACTGATTATACCTTAGTTACTTACTGATACATTGATTATATCGTAGTTATACCTTCTAAAACACTGATTATATGTTTGTAAAATTGTCAGGCCTTAGTTATACCTTAAAATACACTATTACAGTAATTATACCTTAGTTATACCTTAAGATATACTATCACAATGATTATAGCTTAGTTATACTTTAGTTACACCTTATGGTGTCCTGTTTATACATTAATTATACATTATGATACACTAATTATACCTTAGTTATACATTTTGTATACATTTCAATACTCTGTTTATACATTTCTTGATGTATTTTTTTTTCTTTTACAGTATGAAAATACTTAAGAACATAAAAGTGTTGAGGTTATGGATGGGGAAGGTGATGACGATAGGGTGAATGTTGAAGAGAATAAATGTGTGGAGGATGATCAGGCTAAGAATAAGTGTAAGGAGAATGTTGGTTCTGATGTTGCTATAGAAGACAATATTGTTGTTGTGGAAGAGAATGAGGAAGTTGGTATTGAAGTTGTTATGGGAGAGGAGGATAAAAGTGATTCTATGGATTTGGATATTAAAAGAGATGAGAATGAAAGTATTTTCTCTTTTCAACCTATGGAGTTTGAGAGAGATATAATTGTGTTTAAACCTCTTGTTGTTGCTCCAAAAATAATTGATGATCTTGATGTTGATTATACTAAGTATTTTAATTTTGATGCTATAACTACGATTACTGATGAAGTTGTGGGACTTTAGGTGATAGTTTAGAGATCTCTTGTGTTATTCATAAGGAGGATGATGGTATTATTCATAAGGAGGCTGCTAAGGTTGGTAATAAGGAGGTTTATGTTGTTGAGGAGAGTAAGGAAGTAGGTGACGGTGATAGTTTAGAGATTCGTTGTGTTGTTCGTAAGAAGGATGGTGGTGTTGTTCATAATGAGGCTACTGAGGTTGGTAATAATGAGGTTTCTGTTGTTTTTGAGAGTAATAAAGAGAAAACTAGGGTTCTTGATAAATTAGAAGATGATAAGGCTGACAAAGTAGCTGCTGGAAGTAATAAGAGAAAGCATGAAGCTATTGTTGCTCTTGAAAAGTTGAAACAGGCTATATGTTTTTCATTTTTATGATTTTTTGTTGTTTTTTGTTTTGTACTCTTTATTATTGTAGTTACTGCTTTTATACTTCGATTGTACCTTTTCTTATACTTTGATACAGTATTTAGACCTTGTTTATACTTACTGATACACTGATTATACCTTTATTATACACTGATACTTTAGTTATCCATTATTTGTACCATCTTATTCTTTGAGTATACCTTTTTTATACTTTGATACATTGATTAGATATTGTTTATACTTATACATTGATTATACCTTAGCTATACATTATTTTTTAGCTTTTGTAAAACAGTTAAACATTTTTTTATACATTGGTTACATCTTTTTTATACTGATATATTGATTTTGATTCTGATTATACTCATTATAGATGATAGGGGATTGGTTCTATGTGTTTCTTAGACTTTGTTATACCATAAAACTCTTACTACAAAAGGCTTCCAAACCTATATACCACCAGAAATTTTATCCAAATCAAAACATTTCCATTAACAACCTAACCATGTTTCCAAACACAGATTCTTTATCACAAAACCTCATTACTCACCTCAATCACCTTACAAGAAAAAGAGAAATATTGCATGCTTTTATTCTAATCATAAAAGGACACATAATTGAAGAATGTAATTTCCGAATAGGTGTATACAAAGGAAAAGTGATATGGATCCCAAAGGAAAACAATGCTAACAAGGAAGGACCCAATAAAATTTAGGCGTAAACTACTTAATTTGTCTTGTAGGTATGCCTAAATAACACCTTTGGAAAATAAAGTTGGTACATTGATAGTGAATGTTTAAGGCATATGACTGGTGATAGTACCTACTTCACCATCTTAAGACAAGTTAAAGGAGGTATTATAAAATTTGGTGACAAAAAGGAAGGTTAGATTATTGGCAAAGGAAAGATTGACAACAATTCATGCATTGATGAAGTATCATTAGATGATGGATTAAAATTCAATCTTTTAATTGTTAGTCAACTGTGCGACAATGATAAAAAAGTAATCTTCAATTCAAAGAAGTGTGAAATTATTGAAGAAAAAAATGGTACATCTCTTAAATTTAGATAGTCTTACACATGATCAATCCTTAATTTCACAAGAAGAAGAGAATTGGTTATGACATTATAGATTAGGACATGCTAGTATGCATATGATTTCAAAACTTTCCAAAAGAGATTCAGTGAAAGGTTTATCGAAAATCAATTTTAATGAAGCCCATATTTGTGATGCATGTCAAAGAGGTAAGCAAACTATAAGTTCTTTTGAAACTAAAGATGATGTTTCTACCTCTATACCATTAGAATCACTGCATTTAGGCTTACTTGGCTCCATACAGCCAACTAGTCTCGGAGACATGAAATATGCTTTGTCATTGTAGAGGACTACATTAGGTGCACATGGACATTGTTTTTAAGCAAAAAAGATGAAGCCTTTGAAAATTTTTCAAATCTTTGTAAAAGGCTTCAGAATTTGAAAAACACTTCTATTATTTCTATTAGAAGTGATCATGGAAAAGAATTTGAAAATAATATTTTTGAAATATTTTGCAATGAGTATGGTATTTCCCACAATTTTTCAGCATTGAGGAGTGCTCAACAAACTGGTGTTGTAGAAAGGAAAAAATAGAACTTTTGAAGAGATCACTAGACCCATGCTAAACGAAAACAATTTACCAAAATATTTTTAGGCAGAAGCTATAAATATAACTTGTTATATTCTTAATAGAGATTTAATAAGACCCATTTTGAAGAAAACACCCTATGAGTTGTCGAACATAAAAAACCCAATATTGGTTATTTTCACTCATTTGGTTGCAAATGTTTCATTTTTAACAACAAAGAATATCTTGGTAAATTTGATTCAAAATCTGACAAAGGTATTTTCTTAAGATATGCATTACACAACAAAAAACATAGAGTCTTCAATAAGAGAACTCTTACCATAGATGAGTAAATGCATGTCACTTTTGAAGAAGCTAACTCTCTCCTAGGCAATAATAAGTCCGAGGAAATTCTTGAGATGCTTGATCCACAGGTTGAAAACACTACTGATAATAATCTGCAGAAAGATACAGCAACTGCAAACACAAGAAAATCAACATCATGATCTACCTAAAGAGTTCAGATATGATAAACATCATAAAAAAGATGATATCATTGATAATCCTTTTGAAAGAGTAACAATAAGAAATCAGTTAAAGGAATACTTTAATCACACTGTATTCATTTCAGAAGTTGAACAAAAAAAATTTCAAAGAAGTAGCTGGATGAATGTAATGTAAGAAGAACTTGATCAATTTAAAAGGAATAATATATGGGAACTTGTTCCTAAACCCAAGGATCAAATTGTGATAGGAACAAAATGGGTAGTCAGAAATAAGCTTGGTGAATCTGGTAAAGTTGTTAGAAATGAAGCCAGATTGGTTATACATGCAAGAAGGTATTGACTATGATGAAACATTCGCTCTAGTTGCAAGACTAAAAACTATAAGAAAGCTATATGCATTTGCATGCTATAAAGATTTCAAACTTTATCAAATGGACGTAAAAAGTACAATTCTAAATGGCTATATTAATGAAGAGGTATATGTAAAGCAACCTCTTGGATTCAAAGACTGTCATAATCTAGAATATGTCTACAGGCTAACCAAAGCTTTATATGATCTGAAATAAGTGCCAAAGAGCTTAGTGTGAGAGTTTAAGTCCTTTTTTCTTACAAAAGGTTTTAGTCAAGGTAAAGTAGACACAACACTCTTTATAAACCATATAAGAACCATAAATTAATTGTGCAAATCTATTTTGATGACATCATATTTGGTTCTACTAACGACGTGTAAGGAATTCTCTCAAGAAATAAGTAAGGAATTTGAAATGTCTATGATGGGTGAATTAAATTTCTTCCTTGGATTACATATTAAGCAAGAGAAGAAAGGAACATTCATTTATCAATCCAAGTACACAAAGGAACTCATCAATAAATATGAAATGGAGAACTCCAAACCGATTAAAACACCAATGAGTACATCAGTCTCACTAGATAAGGATGAAAAAGGTAAAAGTGTAAATACCAGAAAAAACAAAGGTATGATTGGTTCTTTAATTTACTTAACTAGTATACCTTATATACAATTCAGTGTATGTTTATATACAAGATTTCAAGCTAACCCCAAAGAGTCACATTTAGGTACTGTGAAGAGAATATTCAACTACTTAAATGGAACTCTAGATGTTGGTATCTTGTATCCAAAGTGCAGGAATTTTGATTTAATAGGATACAGTGATGCAGACTATACATGATGCAAATTAGAAAGAAAGAGTACATCTGGTACTTGTCAATTTCTAGGTCAAGCACTAGTCTTTTGGTCAAGCAAGAAGCAGACATCAGTGGCAACTTTGATTACTAGAGCTGAATATGTATCTATGAGTCAATGTGTGGCACATATATTATGGATGAAACAACAATTAGAAGACTACAGGTTGAAGTATGATCACATTCCTGTAAGATGTGATAATACTAGTGCAATTAACCTAACCAAAAATCCTATTCAGCATTCAAAGACCAAACACATAGATATCAAGCATCATTTTATGTGAGATCATGTGCAAAAAAGGGATATTAATTTAGAATTTGTTCCTATAGAAGAACAAATTGCAAATATTTTTACGAATTCCCTCAATGAACAAAGGTTCAGTCAACTTCGAAGAGAAATTGGAATGTTGATTCCCATTGATGAAAAATAATCCTGTATTTTTCAATATCTGGTTATAAATTATTTGCTTATCAAATTAATTAGTCCTTTACTAATTAATTTTCTAAAATAATTAGTCATATACTAATTATTTTTGGACCAATTTTTTTTTCATTTCTATGGGTTTGTAATTGAAAAGTCCATGTCTCTTTATTAGTGGGCCAAGATTTAATAATTGATATGGACCATTGTTTAAAAGACTATGGCAGTTTAATTATTTTTTCAGGCTAAATCTTTTAAAAATCCCATCTCTCTCTTCCTGTCCAGCTCTCTCTTTTTACCAGCTAAGAAACTCAGGGCATGTGCTATTTCTTTAGACAACACAAGGAATAAAGAAATGACATCATTTTTATTAGTTCAAATCTTAACTGTTAGAAATAGTTGCTAAGGGAGAAACAAAAAGACATTTCTTGTACCTCTATAGCTATACTCTTCTTTTTCCCTGGAAAATCAAATCTTCCCTCCATTCAATCAGATCTTCAAATCTCTACTTATCTCTCTATAGTTTTCTTGAGGATAGCTATAATTATGAAAAAGCAAGGTATTAAAAAGATTATAGCTCAAGTGAGAGATGAAGAACAAACATGGAAAACGAAGAATAAAGGAATGCAATGAAAGATGAATCTGATTCAAATTCTTCAAAAAGGAAGCAATCACTCAATGAGAAGTTACCTATCTCTAAAAGAATCCGAAAAAGCCAAAGAAAAGTTCCAAATGTCACTACTCCATCCTCTGTGCCATCGATGGTATTTATTCCTAAAAAGGTACATTGGTCTATTATGATGGTTTTTCTTGGTCCAAAGTTTCTTGTAGAAGAATTGACTGGGAGTATATAGGTAGAAATGACTTACTTTTTGCTAAATGGATCAAATTTCAAAAGTGGAAGAGCTCTGATAAATGAGCCCATTTATCCTTCTCTTATTATAGAGTTTTATGGAACTCTTACTAATCAAGGGGATAAACAATTTGAAGTTACCTTGAGAGGAAAAACCTGTCAAGTTAATGAGAAAGTCTTTGCTAAGATTTTCAATCTCCTTAGAACAGATGCCAAATCACCAAACAGCCTTCTTTCCATTATTTCACTCGTGAATCCTTTATCAGAAACTTGTTCGATATTCCCATTAACCATGGAATTCCTACTTCTAAACTAGATTTTGGGTATTTTGCTGGTATTTTCTGCACACTCCAGATCCTAAATTCAACATTTCACTCCATAATCCTCTAATTTAGCTATTATGGACACTTTTGATGTTTGTTTCACCTGGCACCTTATAAACTTAAAACCAATTAATCTGCCCAGGATTATGATTCACTACTTGACCACAGTGAGAGGATCATCAGCCTTTTCTTATAATATGATGTTGACAAAGTACTTTCAATACTATGAAATATCTACTGAAAACCACATTCCTTCACTGGTAGGGCCAAAATCTATTTTGAACCAAGTAAACATTAGAAATACTATCAAACAGAACAAACACAAGCTTCAAATTCCCATAGTCCCTCTTGAATGTCATGAATCATACCATGAACATGTGAGAGACAACCTTGAAGATATGTATCCTGAGGCTAACACCGAAGCAAGAGTGAAAGAAAGTATGCAAGCCAGCTTTGTGAGACCTGTTTTTCCTCAACAGCCTAGCAATGATACAACTGCTGATCCTAAGGATGTATCTGAAACTGTACATGGAAATGAACATAGTTTCATTCATGTGGGCGATTCAGAAAAAGGCCTCTCTGAGGGAGAAAGTTTACCAGAGATCCTTGGTAGGAATGTACCTACTCAAGAGCTATCTATTATATTTTGTGTGGAGATTGTTCAAGAAGACCAAAGTCCTAATGTGTTTAATGGCATGTATTTTAGCTGTTAAGGTAGAGAATCACTTTTTCGAAAGTTAAAATCCTGAGGAGGAGCCACAAGAAGTTGACAATGACTTTTTTATGAGTCATTAGATTAGTTGTACACCACTTTTCACCCCAATTTTATAACAACTAAAGGGCTTAAAGCCTCACTACCTATCATACTTGCTCCTCCTCCTAGAATGGTTTTATCAAGCTCAAATCCTCCTTTAAGCAAGTCTTTCCATCCTATTCAAAACTCCTTAAGAACTCCAACTGGCAATTTCTATTTAGATCAAATCATCCAAGGCATTCTCAACTCACATTTTTCAAAAACTCTCTCTGGATACTCCTTTCAATGCATCCATCCAAGCTCTCTCAAAATGGCTCAACAATACCATCCTTTTACCCTTCCCTCTTGTCCATTAAGCATTGGACCACCCTTTCCTTCCACACTTATCCTTAACATTCCTCTAGACCCTCTCAAGCCAGAGATTCCTTCTGAGTTTCCCCATATCTACTTTATAACCACTCATGACAATATCAGAACCACTGCTTTCACCCTTGAAGCATCACTTTGTGTCATAGCTAAGGTTCTTAAGATTGTAGAGTTTGATGAACTTTGATCTATTTCAGCAAGTCCTTGAAACCCTTAAGCAGGTTCAGCTGTAGAATGTGGATATGCAATCATGATTGGTGAATATAGTTCAATATCAAGAAGAAACACTTGTCAAGGTCACAGGTGAAGTCAGACATCTTGCAGATAGGATTGAATCTATGGACTTCCTCATTTCCAAAGTCTTGCACCATCTCTCCAGACAAATGTCCCATCCACTTTTGGTCAGCACTGAACTTTCAGGTTTGCTGGTGTTATTCCTTGAAATGATGTAGAGAAATCTCACAAAGTAGTTAACTCCCAAGCTTTCCCTACTAGTCTCATGTCTCTGTATTTATTTTGCATTTCTTGGAGTAACATTATTGTTCTTTAATATTTCTTATTTAGTACTTTATCTCTAGCATGGGTTCTTATATAGTACTTTAACTGTTGCCAAGTATTTTGCTGTGTTTTGGTTCTCCAACCAATATATGATATTGAATACTTGTTTTTGTTTGCTGGATTTGAATGTTCTTCCTATCTTTATGATCAACTAGTTTATGTTCTTCTGGTTTATTTTTTACTGATGCCAAAGGGGGAGAATATTTATATATCACATCTTGTGTGGCATGGTAGATATACAGGATATGTGTTACTCACTTGTGTGTCAGTATTGGCATGGCAGGTGTGAGCGAATGATCCTTTAGGTGATATTTATGGGCTGTAAGACTAAGCCGGGGTTTTTTTTTATATTTAGAATAGAAAACGTGGTTTTCTGATTTTTGGAAAATATTAATGCAAAACAAAGGAACGTCTTTAAAATGCGTAAACCTCTTTCGTGTGGGTCCTGAAAAATGCTTCGAAATTAAATCTAGGCCAATAAAGCATGTAAACACCTAAAATTAATTATATAAAAAAATGTATGTATAATGGAGCATAACATAAATGAATGTTATGCTTGTGAAGTGAATTTCTGGAATTGCAGGGGTTCGAAAATGGGTTAGATATGGATCTCGGGATCTAGATCTAACGATAAAATAATTTCTATTTTTGTGATTTTAACACATAGAAATTCATTTTAGGGTTTTCTCCTTTTGAATTTTACAATCCATTAGGGGTCCATCAATAGATTAGACTGAGAAATCGAAGATTTTTGCCCCGGATTCATAAAACTAAAATTGACAAAAAACAGGGAAAAATTTAAGCGCATGGCTCATAGGCCAAGATGAGCTGTGCAGATTAAATCCCCTCAAAAATGGGTAATGCAGCCCAAAAGATAGGCCGTATGACCTTGTTCTTAAATTTACAACAAAATTCTTTTTTGGTTTTACACAACACAGAGAAATCAAACAATGCAGGGATAGAGAGATAGGATTTTATGGTCTTTCAGAGATTACCTTTAGCATGTTTATCTAGATTTTTGAGAAATAGTCCAAATCCAATCCTCGGAGCTTTAAATCGGTGTAACCTGTGAATACGAACCGAAACTCACCGGGAAACCAAAATGCAGCTGTATATAGCTTTGAAACAAGGTGTTTGACATGTGGAAATGTGGTTTGGTGTTTGAAATGGTTGAGTTTGGTTTGGATTTGAAGCTTAAAAAATGATTAGTGTTGGAATGGAGGTGATGGGGATGTTGGGTTGCCGAGAAAAAGGAAAGAAATGTTGAAGAAGAAGGAGAGAAGAGCTGTGGAGATGAAGGCTTTAATTGGTAAGTGTATCTCTTCCCCCCTTTCCTTTTAATTTCTTTTAATACATCCCTCCTTTTCGTAATGACATCACAATCTAAGAAAATCATTTTCTATTCTGCACAAGTGTTCAATTTGGGAAACTAACTTTTTCAAAAGGTGGGCTCTATGACCCATCTGCCTCCCAAATTGGGTCATACGGCCTATCTCGTGTAATTAAATTTGACCCTTATCAAGTCTTTGCTGGATCTTTTTTGGGTGAATTTAAGTACACAATAAGGGGCACGCTGAACAAAAGGGGTAGAGAACTGACCTTAGGATTTCCGAGTCGAGTCCAAGTTGGTATGGAGATCAAGCGTGCTTCGCTTAACATCACCGTCTTCCTGGTTTGGATTTGCCTATTGAATGGTGTTTTGCCCATCTTTGGAGATCAAGCGAGGTTCACTATTCATTTTAAGAAAGTGAGATCGCTTTGTTGAATGTCCCTGCTTCCGATGATTTGGATTTATCGGGTTGTTACCTTACTTGTCCTTGAAGATTGCACTTGGTTCATTGTTCATCTTAAGAAAGCAGGATCATTTCGCTAAACTTCCCTACTTCCGATGATTTGGATTTTTTTGGGTTGAGTGATACTTTGCTTGCTGGGGCTTAAACTGGGTTCGTCATTCATCTTAGTAAAGCGGGATCACAACGCTGAACGTCCCTGCTTCTGATGATTTGGATTTTTAAGGTTGATTATAGCTTTGTCTGTCATTCATCTTAGTAAAGCGAGATCGTTTCGCTAAACATCCCTACTTCCGATGATTTGGACTCTTCAGGTTGATTGTTGCTCTATCCGTTATTCATCTTAGTGAAGCAGGATCTTTTTGCTGAACTTCCCTACCTCCGATGATTTGGATTTTTTCGGGTTAATTGATACTATGTTTGCTGGGGATTAGGATCGTCTTACTGAACGTCATTGTTTTTTTATGATTTGGCCAAATGGGGATAAATACTAAGGAAGGCCCGTGTTGGTGTCTTTGTTCCTTGATCGATAATTTTAAAAACAAAAATTTTTACCTCTTCCATCAAGAATAAATACGCGAGTTATGAAGTTCAGGGTTTCGCTTTTTCAGATCTTGCCCCTGGATTCCTATAAAATAAGAAAAAGAAAACCTTTCTCGGAGTCATTTGGCGATTTAAAATGAAGAATTGAAATTTAGCAATTTAAATAAGGATGAGCCGTGCAGCCTATCCTGCTAGAAAGTTGAGCCGTAAGGCTCATAGTGGAGGAAAATAAGGCCGTGAGACACTTAACTGGAGAGAAAAAATCCCTAAAAACATCGATGGGCTGTACGACTCAACTTAGGGGTTAATTGGACCATACAGCCCATCTTACCTTAATTTAAATCCCCAAATCTGTCCTTTTCATTTTATTTTGCCCCCTTTTCTTCTTCTTTATCCCTTTCCTCTCTAAAGGCAGTGGATGCCCCCTTTTGTCTCTATCTCTATTTTTGACATCATAAGACGTAAGTTGCACCGTTCTATCTAGTATGTACCTCGCCAAGAGGCTTCGGATGTGGTGGTTCCACAGTATACCCTACAGGAGGGTTCCTTTACTCTACTATTGGTTTCAGTGAAGAGTTTGTATAGCATTAGGCTGATGAAAAAATAAGAGGACATGTCTCTCGGGGAAAAGGTGAGCCCTGTCATCAACATACATGGGCACACCATTGCCCATTTGGTACGTTTTCGCCTAATTTTCTTTTGATTTCCCATTTCCTTCCTTCATTGATTTTGCTGCAATTAGATGAAATTAATGGATTAAAATGCATGTTTAGCATTTATTTGATGTTTAGGAACAAATTAGGGGTGGTTTTTGCTTAGATTTAGGCTTAATTTGGAGAAAATTAGATTTTTAGGTCGAAGAACGCATAATTTGTTTCTCAGGAAAGATGGGCTGTATGACCTTGTTTATGAGCAAGTTAGGCCGTGCTGCTCATCTTCCTTGAATTTCCAGATTTCTCCAGGAACCAAAGGATGAGCCGTGCGGCTTAAAGACTTGGGCCATACAACCCAAAATGCTATGGAATAGGGCCATATGGCTCATCTTTCCTGGGAGACATCCCTTTCGTTTTTTCATCTAAAATTTATTTTTCTTTCAATTTCACCTTGAAAAACATACATGTATGCAATCAACTAAATTTAATAAACTTCCCTTTTTTTGTCGATTTTGCAGACCAGGAAGAAAAATAAGGGTGTCAGAGGTTGTTCGGCCTCAAAGACTTCTATGGCTGCCTTCTAGCCCCTGTTAGGCAAAGGTGGATGCTACGGGCCTCCAGATCTTGGTTCCTTAGACTCTCCGTGTTGCCCCACGGTAGAGCAAGGGTGCGATTATAGCGCTAATCACGCGATAGATGGACACTATGCACACATCCCATCTGCCTACTAAGGAGTTCACCATTACTCCTTTAGATTTTGTTGCCATCACCGGGCTTCAATTCTGAGGCACGCAGATCTAGTTCAACTACGCTTTGAATGCTACCCATATCAACTCTGAACTATGGCCATTTTTCTTAGGTACTGACCTTCTTAACCCAAGCTTCAGTGCAGCAGCTTGATGGGCTACTAGAAGGGTGCAGTGCTACCACCGAGGTGGAGTAGAATTAGTATGCCCGCTCTTTTCTGCTATCCTCCTGTCTAAGGTACTTTTTCTGACTGGCGACAGCTACATCAATTGGAATGTGCTACCTACATTGATTAGACTAGAGAGCCAAGTGGGCTAGATTAGGGCAGAACCAGAGTCACCTAGATGTATTATAGGCTGGATATGTGCGGTCGGGGGTAGCATAAGGAGTTGAAGTCCATTCCGCTTCTGGTAAGAATTCTATTCTTTGCTTTATTCATTTTTCAGAGTAGAATTCTGTTTATGCGCATTCTAACTTCCTTTTTTTTTCTTTGCTTTTTTTTTTTTACAGATATGGGCTTATGAGTATAGGTTCTTGAATCATCCCACGGTGGGTAGGGTTAATGGTGTCCTTATCTTCCCCTGGCTTGCCCAACGGATGGTTAGTTGGACCAATATGGAGATGTCTATGGCTAAAAGCCGTACTCAGCTGAGCTCAGTGACTTGGAGCGAGGTACATATAAATCTCATTAGTTTCAAACTTTATTCACTAGTTTAGGATCATACCTGAGTTTGAGTCTGATTTGTGTGCATCTGTTTGGGATTGTTCAGGGATTTAGGTGCCCCTATGGCGATGTTAACCACTAGACTGATGCAATGATCAATACCTCATAACTGACTAAGAGGCAGCTAGTTATGAATTGCCCATCATCTTTGGAGTGGTACCTAAGAGACAGGATCGAAGGATGCTACAAGTGGCCAGAAGAGAGGCTGATTCCCGCCCCACTGCCTACTTATTTATTCTAGCGAATGCACATCCCTGAGGATGAGCATCGGGGGGTGTTTAGAGATGGATACTTGGTTGTGGGCTCAAAGGGTGATTACCGAACCTACGTTACTTAGCATTTACTGCCCCCGACTGGTGCTCCAATTCTGCTGCCACCATAGGTAATACATTTTTCTCTTTGCCAACCCTATAGCCTTTACTTTCGGTGATTTACATGCAGTTCATAACTGCTGGTGCCATATATTTTCAGGAGCCTCCTTGGACTGGCACTGGAAAGAGGTAGGTTGATATGGCGGGTAGTAGCTCGCGATCTTGTGAGTCCAGTTCACAGACACCCCCAGTCCCGGAGCCGCAGGTTCAACAATAGCCTACTGTTGGCGGTTCTGTCCCTATGGCGGAGGCAGCTCCTCTTGCAGGGTGGATTATGGATATGCCCTAGTACATCTTTGATAGCCGACCGTGGCTCTACAACCCCACCGACGGCATTTATTATCCACAGATAGTGCCAGACCCTACTATGACGGTTCTTTTTAAGCCAGAGGATGCCACCCACATAAGACTTTGCATCTTTTTGATCATTTATTCCATTCTGGATTTTTCTTTGGGTTATTGTTCATGCCTTTTATTGTTGTAGTCACCCCGGAGCTCCTATCAGACCTATGCCCAGCTCCTCTCCGCCACTCGTGGTTTGCTAATCCGCGATAATATGGTAATGCACGTAGGCTTCTTTACCTATTAAATTGGCATATGCACAACATGATATGCTATGAAATGTGATGCAAATAATATAAATGTTATGCACATGTATGCAAACTCGGCTGGAATAGGAGAGGACTCGTTCTGCGCAATTGGAGGCTCAGGTGGCTTCTCTGCGGCACCAGAATGCAGATCTGACACGGACGAACCAAGTGTTCGAGCAAGAAAGCAGTAGCAGCACCAAAGAGGCCAATGATGATGCTGGAAACTCATAGTCCCCCTTGTTGGTTTATAGGAATATTTGAACATACACATTTGGCATTGGTGGATTTTGTACATATCTGATTAGTATGCTTGGGTTGCTACGATAGCCTTAGGATTTCAATACTTTTGAAGTGGAATTTTTTGTTTGCTTTAATAGTCAATTTTCATAATGTCACAAGAGGCACTTGAAAATTCAATTGAAGGAGATTTCACAAGAAAGTTGAGCCGTACGGCCCAATTTGTCTCTCACGGCTTAAAATATAGAGCCATAATGTCTAGGGAGATAAGCTGTACGATCCATCTTTAGCACTAGTTAGGTCGCATGACTTAAATCATCTGGCTGCCAATTTCCATTTCTTTGCCATTCTTCCCTTTATTGCTTCATCATGGACCATATTTGCTTCCGCCTTCACACTATAACGTAAACTTTAACCAATCCAGATTAGGCCTTCCTAAAACCATACGGTATGTGGAATCTACGAGCATATCTCCCACTTTCTCTAAATCATAACCTATTACAAGCTGCTATCACCTATTGGGATCTGTTGGATAACTTTTTTCGCTTCTCCAACCTGGAATTATGCCCTTTATTTGCATAATTCAGTGCCATTCTCAACATTCCTTATCCTAAAAGAACTCCAATTGTCATTCTTAAGTTTGCTTTGACTGACTTTTCATCATTGTATCGCCTTCTCAGGTTAAGTGAATCTATCATGACTTCCTTACTTTCCACTTCAACTGATACCCTCAGTTTGGACTTGCTTTTTGTTCAGGATCTTTATTCTTCAGTTGATAAATTGGACCTCTATTGGGCCCTACTAACAAGCTTACTCCTTATAGGTTGTTATCTTTGTGAGACTGATAGCAGTGTTTGTTACTTGGCTTCTACCATCCCCAAACTAGTGGCCCTGATATTAGCTGAAACCCTGATTCATCTGGATTCTATTTGTTCTGACCGACTGACCAAAGTGGGTGGCAGCAGGTTTCTTTTGTAGGCCATAATTTTCTTACCTATTTTCGCTTTTTGATAGCTCTTTATTCATACATGATTCATATAGGTTTTTTTTTACAGGTGTGGCTATTGGAGAAAATGAGCTTAATCAAGATTCCTTCGAATATTTCCAAGTACAAACTAACCACCTTCAGTCGCATGGGTTATACCATATCTGATTTCCGTACTCGATCAATCAACGAATGGATCAATTGGCTCAATAGCCATACAGAGAACCAAATAAACTAGGTCTGTCCCTGGTGGCACATCTCTTGGGTGGCTACTAACATGTGGGCAGGTGGAATCCAACTTTTGGGCTTGACCTGAGTTACCTTCTATTCCCTCTCTCTCATGCGCCAGCAATATGGTCTACACCAATCTATCCCCTTCCCGTTATGCTCAACTGTTTGTGAAACTTATACTGATTGATGGTCGGGTCACCTCCTGTTGAAATGGGCCAACATGCAGCATTACGAACCCATGAGTTACAATATCGACATTCCAGTGGAAATCGATGCTGCTGTAAGCGTCGGAATTTTCCAGACTTAAAAAAAAAATTTATGCCACACGACTGTAATTACAGTCGTGCGACTGTAATTGAAAAATTACAGTCGTACGACTGTAATTGCGGAGCAGATACAGCAGTCCATACCTTGTGAATTAAAAAATAGGAGTGGTTTGTGGGCAATTAATGCCCGAATTCTCAGCAGAAGAAACCAAGAAATAAAAGGAGAAAGAGAAGAAGAGTAAAGGACTTTTTTTGGCTCTAAGGATTTTGGGGAATTTAGAGAGAGAGAAATTGGTAGAGAAAAGAGAGAAAAAGGGAAACTCACAAAACTCAATCTTTTTCTCCTCTTTTTCTTTTGATTCTTAAGTGTTAAAATTTAAAATTGATAGAAATCATAGGATAATAACTTGGCACTTCAAACTATTTAATTCCAGACTTTAAATTTGCTAAAATTCGTGACATTTTGGAGTATTTTGGACAACTCTTGAAACCCTTGCATACAAGAAAAAAGAAGCAATTTGGAGGTGATTGGGGCGTTTCCAGCGGTCAAACCTACGGTGGATCAGCGCCACAAAGGTAAATATACCCCAAACCTGCATTCTGTTTCTTTTTCTGGGTGTTTGGTGTAATTTTGTGCATAAAAACTCATTTTTCGGGCTTGCTGTTTCTGGAAATCAAGAACAGTCATACTACTGTTCTTGTGGTGAAGAACAGTCACACGACTGTATATACAGATGTACGAGTGTTTTTTATTTTCTGCGGCTTTTATTTTTATTTGAATAAATTTTGGCGATTTTCTACACCTGAATGATCTACAATCGCACGGCTGTAATTACAGCTGCATGACTGTAATCCTCGTCTAGGGGCAGAATTTCTAAATTAATCCCTAAAAATTCCTAAAAATCATAAAAATTCAGAAAAATCGAAAAATCATCAAAAATGAATTTTGTTATGTGCATTCACGACCTTAGATTTAATTTTCAATGTTATTGCATTTAGAACAATGCAGCAACGGAGACCCGAATCTCCCAAAAACCGACCCACCTCACATGTTAAATTAAAGTAAACAGGAAAATAAAATGTTTTCGAAATGATTTTCTCACAAAACAAAAATACAGGGACGTTTCAAAATTGTTTTCCAGGTTTAATCGGGCCGGCTAGCCGTGCCGACCCGATTATTCCCCAATTGCATGCCCCCGAATTCCTTAAAATTCCATTCTGTCTAATTTGAGTCCCATTTGTGGTGTGCTATAAACTGTGTTAACCGTCTATTTTGCAGTTTTTAATTTCTTTTATTTTTATTTTTGATGTAATTAATAGATTAATCCGTGTATTCTAGGCGATTGTAATTTTCTAGATTATTCGTGCATTTTAGGCGCTTGTAAGGTGAGGACGAGAGTTTTTATTTTCATTCAATCGGGTTGTAATAATTTAATTATTTACTGCTTTATTTTTATTTGTGTGTGTACATTGTGTGATTTAATTTAATAAAATCGACTTTAGAATTATAAAATACCATCTATGAACATTGGCCAAATTTTATTTTAATAGAGGACTTGTTCGAACCTAGATTTCTGAAAGGTATAGCGGCCTTCGTCCGGTTCAGCTACACTGCAATTTCCCGGTTGAGCTGAGCCGGGTGGCGACTCCTACACACTTTATCGAGACTTAGGTCTGGGTTCTTTATAAATTAATTTAATTTTTCCAAAACCGAATTTCCATCCTAAAAACCCTACGCGAGGGAGGGTTGCCCGATATCGAGGCTCCATCCCAAGAGAGTCCGTGCACCTTTAAAAACGTCGTCTGCTCACAGTGGTGACTCTGCTGGGGATTCTTATATGCTGGGGATTCTTATAAAAGTTTTCTTAAAACTTAAAAGAATTTGACAAACCCTGAAAAATGTCTAATCAAAATAAGGTGGATGATTCTTGTACGGTATTTTATTTTGCATTTTTAGTTAGACATCCTTGCATTAGGTTAAGTATCCAATCTTTAGCCCGGTGAATTGTTGAAGTATCGCCTTTGTTCCTTATGGTCTTAGGGGCACAGATATGAAACACCACCCATAGCCTCGTATGAACCCCTTCATTCGGACCCTTAAGTGGGGAGCAGTGAGGAGTATATTTTGCTATGGGAGCCTTGATTTTAACCCGACTTGGACTGAACTTATATAGGCAACCTTAGTTGGATTCCCTTAGGATACCAAAATAAATTGTATGAATGCTATAAATTACACCTTCATCATCCTCGATTGATGATCGAAGAGAACCCCTCCTAGGACTCGGTTAGAATTTTCTCAAAAATTGACCACGTTTGGAGGAATAAGGTTGGAGGAATACGCTTCGTGTGCTATGTGTTTCTCGCCCTCTTATGACACACCATCATCAGCATTTTCCACGAACACGACACACCATACATAAAAGCATTTGTGTGATACTAACTCACGTCTTTTGTGCATCCACTTGCATTTTATTTTTGTGTGTGAAAACATTAAATCATCTGTGTGACATTCATACTAACCATATTTTTTACAGCCATAACATTATATCTGTGTGTTAACATTTTCACAAAGCATACACGACATCATTATGTATTTCATGCATCCTAACCACATTTTTATGCAGCCATTTGTATTTTGTGTGGCATAAGCATTCATATCATCTTATCTCACTTAAATTAGGGGCATTGCCGGTATACCCATCACGGTCATTTCATGTCATAACATGGCGGGAGTCCCAAAACTACCCGTATTCTGTCGGTACACCGGATCGCACTTGGCCATTTCAATACACCATATCATTCAATATAAGACCACGATGGTCCTATGTCTATTTCTGTGTGGCGGTTCACACGATGTCATTACATGGCATCATACCCATTCATTATAGGCGTCACGGTAACGCTGAAACTCAGCTTGCGCATCATGGTTTACATCAGACCATTTTATAACATTGTGAAACCATTTAAGGTACTCCCCGAGTGCCGGATTAGTACACATATTGGGGCATTTCATGGCACTATTAAATCATATAAAGGTGTTCCTCGAACACCGAACCTCTGTCTGTGTTCCGAATTACACGTGACTTTTCTATCGCATCATCTCATATCACATGCCTCAAAAGCATCAGAGCTCTGTTCCTAGGACAGTCCCCATACGACAATTTCATGTCATCTCATTGGCCCATAATGTGTCGAAACTCTACCCGTGTGTTGGCACACATGTGACTATTTCATGACATCCACTAGGTGCCCTATAAGCGCCAAACCCCTGTCCATGTGATGGTTCACACGTGATGCTCTTGCATAATCATTCGCATGGCATTGGTTATTCTTGGAGCATCCAAGATAAAAATGATAAAAACAAAAGAAGTCATCCCTGTTATCTCACGACATACATCTCATTCACCTGACAAATGTTTAAGTGCTCCACGAGCGCGAAAAATATCACCTCATACATCAAATCATTCAGGTGCCCCATGAACGCCTAGAACCTCATTTCATGCACCAAACCATTTAGGTTCTCCACAAGCATTGAAAATGTCACTTAATGCATCAGACCATTTAGGTGCTCCATGAGCGCTGGAAAATATCATTTGACACATCAAAACCCGAGACGCTCCCCGAGCACCGGAACCTCACCCATATACCACACACATAGACGTATCCAAGCTCTCGTATAAGATCCACTCCATACGTAGATCCAAACCCATATAAGATTCGCTCTATACGTAAATCCAAACTCGTATAAGATCCACTCTATAAGTAGATCCAAACCCGTATAAGATCCGCTCTATACGTCAACCCAGCTCTCGTATAAGATCTGCGCTATACTTAGATCCAAACTCATATAAGATCCGCTCTATACGTCAACCCAGCTCTCGTATAAGATCCGCTCTATATGTAGATCCAAACCCGTATAAGATCCGCTCTATACGTTTAGCCAGCCCTCGTATAGGATCGCTCCATATGTATAAGCGCTCCGCAAGTATCATCTTGCTTCGATCCTTGGACACCCTGCGTGTCATCTTATCCATGTGGTGTATATTTATACGCCATACCTTACTTTAACATACAGCCTCATTAACAACATTCATTGCATTTGCACGTTTCCATTCTTGGCATTGTATACACTCAGCTGATTTAAAATTGCATAACACGACATGACATGACATCATCATTCATACATACATGCATCACATCACATATTCATGCCTACACCATCCTTGATTTGGTATTCCTCGTGCGCATGCGGTTGTCAATGCTAACAAGCATTCTTATCAGGGGGGAAAGTGGAAGAATCTCGAGAATGCCCAACCCAACGAACTTCAACACCATAACAGATGTTGTGGATGATTATGTTGCTTCATCACGGTTTCGAACGGCGGTCAGGGAGGAAGCGGCAGTAATGCTGAAGGAAATGTTAGGGGTGCTCTTGACAGGGTAGAGAGACTGACGGCAAGGTGCACTGAATTGGAAGCGTAGGTGGTGGTGCTCGAAGCTCGAAGGAAAAATGAAAAGAATGGTATGTACAGACTCCAATGCCGATGCTAACCGGAAGCAGAATGTCCAGATTTCTGACACTCACCCCCGACACATCAGAAGGCGTTCTTACCAATACGCATAATATTGAAATGCATGATACCAGTTTGAATACTATAGGGAACTTGAAGATGAATCTGGTCCTGACTAAACTCTCTCTTGAAAAGTGAGCTTGTGAGATAAATAAATGACATGATGGCATCACCTCCACCGAGCCATTCACCAATCCAGATCATGCTGTCCTTACAAGTCATAACCTAAAGCGCTATAGGCCTTGTCCTAAAGTTTCAAATTGAGCAAAACGCATAATACCTAAACCATTCTGAGACAAAGGCTATTGCTAAAATTCAGAGTCAAACTCCAAAATAAAGCTTCAAGCCTAATTCCATATCCCAGAAAGTACCCTGAACCTAAACCCCAATGCTAAAATTCCAAACCTATCGAAAGCACCAACTTGTAAGAAATTCAAATGACCTTCATCGCCTATCAAATGGTAAAACTCTGAAGCAGTTTTTGGTTGTAGTGTATGCATAATCCTGTTTGTATGACATTCATGTGCACATGACATTACGCATGCACTGTTCATCCAAAAGACATATTAAACACGCATGACATGCACGAATTTGAATGCAGTGGGAAAACCAAGAGGTGGCTCTGGCTTGGATTTAGTTCCTTAAAAAAAAAGAGTCGGTGCAGGTGGAAGAGTCTTCCTCTCTCATACATGGCTGTTACAGCTAATACTGGAATGTCCCACCATCCCAATTTCCATCACCATCAGATTTTTGTACTTTTCTTATGAAAGATTTGAACTTTTCTATTTTCAAACAACCTGTTAAAGATTTGAGCCTTCCTATTTCCCAACCCAAAGCACTTCCGTACTCGACCTTCATCCACACCTTCAACACCATTTCTCTTCCATTTACCTATGAGACCTGAGCACCTGTTTGATGAACTACCCATTCCATCTCCCCTCTTGAACTGATCCTGTGAAACCATATCTCCTACCACCAATGGCCTCTAACAAGAAATTGAACCCTAATGCTGCCCCATATCACATTTTTCCATGTCATCTCATCACTAGGGAAGTTTCGGGGCATGTGGTTATGGTACTGTTTTAATCAGTCTTCGTTTATCATCAACCTGTACCAGACTAGAAATCCCTTTTACCCCGCGCCACTTTCTTTCAACCTAAACCCCTAAACTAATTACATTGCATCCTCAGATGGTAGGAAGGGCCTTGATTCCATGATAGAGAGAGGGGATTTGAATATAAGTCTGCTTCAAGTGAGCTGGATAAGGAGTAGCAGAAGTTACCCAAAAACTTGACTATTGAATGGGCAAGGCTGAACAAGAAGGAGATTGAAGTCAACTTTGATGGGAAAACAAGCCTGATGGTAAGAAATATACCCAATTTCTTATGCCTTCCTATTGTCTTCAAAAACAAAGTGAACAAAGGATATGCATTTGTAAACTTCACAAATCCAAAGGTTGTATGCAAGTTCCAGCAGGCAGTTTATGATGAGGGATGACCACTTTTCTTGCCCAGCAAGATTTGCACTATAGCCTATGCTAGACTTCAGAGCAAAGAGGAACTGGTAAGGTGCTTTGAGAGGTCAACATTAGAGTATGAAAGGGATGATTGTCTACCAGTAACATTCAACTCATCAAGGGATGGTACAAGGGGTTCAGCTAAACAAAAGGTGATAAGGAGACTGTGGGTATTGACACTAAGTCCCTTTCAGGCTGGGAGCAACCCTGGTGGTTCACTCATGAACTTTATCAACAGTTTTGGAGCAACCAGGTTTTACAAAGCTTTCAACAATCATTAATGGGAGGACTTGCAAAGCCTGCTGTGCTAACAGTCGGGGGAAAGCTGCATTTACCAACCATTTCAAGAACTCAGTCTTTAGCTGCAACAAAAGTGACTACTTACCAGTGATTCTTTCACCTCTGGAAGATGGTGTGATTTGCCATAGGATCATTGTGGGCGGCAGGCATAAGGAGACTAAGATTAACTCAATTCATTCTAAATCAGGCCATACTCTGAAGGACTAAAAGCTGTGTCCATCATAGAGAACTATGCACGAATTAGAATCTGGGGTGAATTGGAAACAGGGATATGGATTCCAGCTCTTGGAGAATCCAGTGGTTAATCAATTGACTTCATTCAGTGTCCGGTTGTACACTTTGATGACTTGCTTTTAAGATGTATTCTTTTAACAAAAAATCTCTCCAATGTGGAAAACCGAAAGGAAATGTTGGTAATTTGAAGGGGCATCAATCAAAACCAGAGCCACTGATTGGATTTTCCTAATGCATTCATGTTCACTATGTCATAGATGTTTTATATTTCGTTTTGATGTTCAATATGCATTCATCATGTTATTGCATGTCAATGTCCATATGCAGATTGCAGCACGCAGCGAACCAGATCTAAAAAAGTGTTTTACATCTCAAAATACAAATCTCTAATACTATGGGCAAGTAGAGGCCAAACCACTGGATTTCATTGACAACAATGCTCCTGCAATTTCCGATGAACATATCGAGGTACACTTTCCAATCCTAAGACAAGCCAACGCGAAGAGATCGACTCGGATGGGATGGTCACGCAGAATTTTTGGGCCATTCATCCATAAAAAAAAGAGAGAGAAAATTTCCAGCACGAAAAACCGAGAGGACATGTTGGTAACAAGAAGAGGGGGATGTTCATAGCCAGAGTCACCTTTGACCTTCCTATTGTATTCATTCTGATATCATCATGGTAATATTATACATGCTTGGATTTCTGCTTAGATATTCATCTTGTATGCATCGTGCCATTACATATAAACACCCATCACTAGGACATTGCATCCAAGACCATGCCAAAGAAAACAGAATTCATGCCATAAACAACAACACCTAACCAGAGTGTCGTGTATGAGAATGCAATACAGAGTACAAGATCCATCTCTCATCCTCCCTCTCAAATAAATAGCCCATTCCTTGGCGAAATGGGTAGCAAAATCTGTGGTATCAATATGCCAAACCCGCTAGCACTTTGGGGACGTGTCGCGGATAAAATATAAGGATATCCAACAGACACAACTTTTCTAGCAACCAGCCTTATGTAATAGTTAGTTTATCAGAAAGGTCTGGAGAGTACCAGATTGAGCAAGTGCGACATGGAAACATGCTCCAAGCCGAGAAGAAACATCCGCCGGTCTCAACAGGGCCGATAGAACAAACAAAACTCAGAGAAATCAGAAGCTCAGTTGAAGTAAATCCCCCACAGGTGAAACATTGTAAACCATCTGGGCCGCCACAGAGGATCATCGCAAGCTGCGAATCCCATCCCCAGCCTCACGTAGATACCAAGAACATTAGCATAAACATCATGTCGCATGCATACATACATTCAAAACATACACATATTCATGCATGCATGCATCACAGCCAATCTATGTACAAGTACCCATCACCACCATTGGGCTGTCTTGGATCGAGATCGCCCTCAAAGAGGAAATAGTTCAACACTGGAGCATTCACCGGGTCCCAAGATATGATTTAAAGCTACGCAGGCCCAAACCTCAGCATCTTCGGTATCTAGGGACAAAGCAATCAAGCTGTGTTTATTCTTTATCGAAGGGGCAAAAATTTTTGTTCTCAAAATTATCGATCAAGGAATAAATACTCATTCTCGACCCGATCTCAAAGCTATCACTCCTGGAGCCAACCTCATTCAATTCAAGCAAGGTTCTGAATCGATGAATCCAACTCAATTCAAGCAAGGCCGCCATTTGATACAGACGTTGAATCAAGTCCTTGAACCAAGAACTCAGCTCAGTTCACCGGCTCGGATACAGATAAATCAGGCACAGGCTCATATCATCCACTTGGCTTCGGATACAGATAAATTCAGCATAGGCTTATCTCATCCACTCAGCCTCGGATACAGATAGATTTGGTACAGGCTCATCTATTTCACTCAGCCTCGGATACAGATAGATCCGGTATAGGTTCATTCCAGCTTCATCCTAGAATATCAACAGATCCATCTTGGGTAACATAAACCCGGTATCAGGTCCAGATTGGCTTCACCTCCAAATCAGCAGATCCACCTCGGGTAAAATAAACCCGGTATCAGGTCCAGATCGGCTTCACTTTCAAATCAGCAGATCCACCTCGGGTAATATAAACCCGGTATTAGGTCCAGATCGGCTTCACTTTCAAATTAGCAGATCCACCTCGGGTAATATAAACTCGGTATCAGGTCCAGATCGGCTTCACTTTCAAATCAACAGATCCACCTCGAGTAACATAAACCCGGTATCAGGTCCATATCGACTTCACTTTCATATCAGCAGATCCACCTCGGGTAACATAAACCCAGCATTAGGTCCAGATTGGCTTCACCTCTAAATCAGCAGATCCACCTCGGGTAACATAAACCTGATATCAGGTCTAGATCGGCTTCACTTTCAAATCAGTAGATCCACCTCGGGTAACATAAACCCAGTATCAGGTCCAAATCGACTTCACTTTTAAATTAGCAGATCTGCCTCGGGTAACATAAACCCGGTATCGGCCCAAATCCACTTCATTTCAGATCCCCAGTAAATCTGCCTCGGGTAACATAGACCCGGTATCGACCCAGATCAGCTTCATTCCAGATCCCCAGCAGATCCACCTCGGGTAATATAGACCCATTATCGGCCCAGATCAGCTTCATTCTAGATCTCCAGTAGATCCGCCTCGGGTAACAAAGACCCGGTATCAGCCCAGATTGGCTTCATTCCAGATCTCCATCAACTTCGCCTCGGGTAACCTAAACCTGGTATCAGCTTATTTCATCTCCAACTTCACCTCGGGTAACCTAAACCTGGTATCGGCTTATTTCATCTTCAACTTCGCCTTGGGTAACCTAAACCCAGTACCGGCTTATTTCATCTCCAACTTCGCCTCGGGTAACCTAAACCTGGTATCGGCTTATTTCATCTTCAACTTTGCCTCGGGTAATCTAAACCCGGTATCAGCTTATTTCATCTTCAACTTCGCCTCTGGTAACCTAATCCCGGTATCGGCTTATTTCATCTTCAACCTCGCATCGGGTAACCTAAACCCGGTATCAGCTTATTTCATCTTCAACCACGCCTTGGGTAACCTAAACCCGGTATCGACTTATTTCATCTTCAACTTCGCCTCGAGTAACCTAAACCCGGTATCGGCTTATTTCATCTTCAACCTCACCTCGGGTAACCTAAACCCGGTATCGGCTTATTCCATCTTCAACCTCGCCTCAGGTAAACCAAACCCGGTATCGGCTTATTTCGTCCAATCAACTCAGTGCATCACCACAACAGTGAGACTTCGATAAGTCAGTTGCATGTTTTCTTTCTTGCATCTACGGTGCTTCGATCCGCGCTCTCAAATTCATCACCCCAGGTATTTTAGACCTGGAGTTGGATGTCGAATTCAATCACGCAAGGGTTAACTGTAAGCGCTGGAATTTTCCAGACTTAAAAAAAAAAGTTGTGCCACACGACTGTAATTACAGTCGTGCGACTGTAATTGAAAAATTACAATTATATGACTATAATTGCGGAGCAGGTACAGCAGCCCATACCTTGTGAATTAAAAAATGGGAGTGGTTTGTGGGCAATTAATGCCCGAATTCTCAGCAGAAGAAACCAGGCAATAAAAGGAGAAAGAGAAGAAGAGTAAAGGACTTTTTTTGGCTCTAAGGATTTTGGGGAATTTAGAGAGAGAGAAATTGGTAAAGAAAAGAGAGAAAAAGGGAAACTCACAAAACTCAATCTTTTTCTCCTTTTTTTTCTTTTGATTCTTAAGTGTTAAAATTTAAAACTTGATAGAAATCATAGGATAATAACTTGGCACTTCAAACTCTATCAATTTCGAACATTAAATTTGCTAAAATCCATGACATATTGGAGTATTTTGGACAACTCTTGAAACCCTTGCATACAAAGAAAAAGAAGCAATTTGGAGGTGATTGAGGCATTTCCAGCGGTCAAACCTATGGTGGATCAGCACCACAAAGGTAAATATACCCCAAACCTTCATTTTGTTGATTTTTCTGGGTGTTTTGGTGTAATTTTATGCATGAAAACTCAATTTTTGGGCTTGCTGTTTATGGAAATCAAGAACAGTCGTACGACTGTTCTTGTGGTGAAGAACAGTCGCATGATTGTATATACAGATGTACTAGTGTTCTTGATTTTCCGCGGCTTTAAGTTTTATTTGAATAAATTTTGGTGATTTTCTACATTTGGACGATCTACAGTCGCACAGCTGTAATTACAGTCGCATGACTGTAATCCTCATCCAGGGTCAGAATTTCCAGATTAATCCCTAAAAATTCCTAAAAATCATAAAAATTCAGAAAAATCAGAAAATCATCAAAAATGAATTTTTTTGTGTGCATTCACGACCTTAGATTTAATTTTCAATGTTATTGCATTTAGAACAATGCAATGATGGAGACTCGAATCTCCCGAAAACCGACCCACCTCACATGTTAAATTAAAGTAAACCGGAGAATAAAATGTTTTCGAAATGATTTTCTCACAAAACAAAAACACAGGGACATTTTAAAATTGTTTTCTAGGGCTAGCCATGCCGACCCGATTATCCCCTAATTGCATACCCCCGAACTCCTTAAAATCGCATTATGTCTAATTTGAGTCCTATTTGTGGTGTGCTATAAACTGTGTTAACCGTCTGTTTTACAGCTTTTAATTTCTTTTATTTTTATTTTTGATGTAAGTAATTGATTAATCCGTGTATTTTAGGCGATTGTAATTTTCTAGATTATTCGTGTATTTTAGGCGCTTGTAAGGTGAGGACAAGAGTTTTTATTTTCATTCGATCGGGTTGTAATAATTTAATTATTTATTGCTTTATTTTTATTTGTGTGTGTACGCTGTGTGATTTAATTTAATAAAATCGACTTTAGAATTATAAAATACCATCTATGAACATTGGCCAAAATTTTATTTTGATTAAACATGAAATAGGGGACTTGTTCGAACCTACATCTCTAGAAGGTATAGCGGCCTTCGTCCGGTTCAGCTACACTGCAATTTCACGGTTGAGCTGAGCCGGGTGGCGACTCCTACACACTCTATTGAGACTTAGGTCTCGGTTCTTTTATGAATTAATTTAAGTTTTCCAAAACCGAATTTCTATCCTAAAAACCCCAAGCGAGGGAGGGTTGCCTGATATCGAGGCTCCCTCCTGAGAGAGTTCGTGCACCTTTAAAAATGTCGTCCGCTTACAGCTGCATATCAGACTTGGCTTGCAATAATCAGAAGCCTCCATACTTGTGCAAAACGCAAACGGGAGACCCTTGCTTAGATTAGCTCGGGCCCCAGCGGATTCCATGATGTTGATTGACATGGAATTTTAGAAGTGTAGCAGGTGAGAGACTTTATTATGAATGTTAGTTCTTTTTTTATTGTATTAAGACATTGCCATTTGTATACTCAGTTGAATTCAAGTACTTCCTTTGTACGAATGTTTATGTAAGACAAATCTTATTTATGCATTGCAAAGTTCCAAAATAACACATTTAGACAAAATATCACCCTTTGTTGATCAACTCAGGTTAGGTACATATGTATTTTCCACAAGATGGTATACATTTTGCTGCCAAACCTTTCCCATCATCAGCCGTCCTTTGCAAATTTTCTAGTCGATCATTTTCTCTGTAGCCTTAATTTTTGCCTAGGCCTCCCTTTTTGAGTTTGCAACCTAGCAGGCTTATTTTTTTTACACATGGTAGAGCTTAAGGCAGTCTTGATTGATCGGATCTGTAAACTAATTTCCGTCCATATCCATGATCTTTACTCCTTTCGATAATATTCTCTTGATGACATATAGGCCTTCCCAGTTAGGTTTGAACTTACCTCGCACATCAGTGTTGGTCGGCTTCAACTATTTTAAAATTAAGTCGCCTTCTTTCAGCTGCTTCCTAGGATGACGAACCTTTTGATTGTAGGCTCGTGCCATCTTATTCTTGTACATTTGTAAGTGATCAAGTGCCTTTAGTCATTTCTCATCCACCCTTGCTAACTGATAGTTTTTGGCTTGAATCCATTCTGTCTTAGGTACTTGGGCTTCTAGAGCTATCCTTAATGACTTGACTTTAATTTCAACTGACAACACAACCTCCATCCATACATAAGAGAGAAAGGAGTCTCCCCTGTAGGCGTTCTTAGACTGGTCCTATAATCCCATAACGCAAAAGGTAGCTTATCGCCAATCCCTATATGTGGTGCCCATCTTTGACAATATCTTTTCTAAGGACTTGTGTAAGCGCCAGAATTTTATTCCTCTTCCAAAAAAAAAAAAAGATCAAGTGTCTCACGACTATAGCACGACAGTCGTGCGACTGTCGTTACAGTCGTACGACTGTAATATCGGGGCAGGTGCAGCAGACCATGCCCATGACATAAGAAAGAGGAGGAGAGATTTTAAGCATTAATTGCTCGGATTTGGTGACAAAAAGAGGGATGGGCAGATGATTAAAAGAGGAGAAAGGAGAAGGATTAGTTAAGTTTTTGGTTCTGGTGGAAAATTAGAGAGAGAAAAGAAAGAAAGAGACAAGAAAAAGGAGAAAGTAACTCAACTTGGAAATCTTCTTTTTCTCTTCTATTTCTTTTGGATTCTCAGGGATAAAGCTTAAAAATTGTTAGAAACCCCTAGGTTAACAATCTAACACCTCAAATTTAATCAAATTCGGACTAGAAACATTACGAAACCATTGCATTTTGGAGATTTTTGGACCTAAGTTTCCAACCCCAACTCAAGGAGAAAAGAGCAAATTCGTGTGGATTGGAGCGACGCCAGGGGTCAATTCGATGTTGGATAAGCGCCTAAAAGGTAGATACTGTTGGGATTCGTCACGGGAAACCGACCGATAAAAGCGGAAAAACGCGTCGATTTCCTCGAATCCGGCCCAGGAGCTTAAGATGTGGAAATCAAAAACTTAAAGCATAAAAAGAGGGTTTCAAAAACTCACCACAAAGTCTCTCTAAGAGACGGATGCGGACTGCAGAAATCAAGAGTAGATTTCCTCCACCGATGCGTACACGAACGGCTCTCGGACCGAAACCCGTGCTAGCGACTCGGATTATCCAAGAAGAGAGGGAGAAGAAGAGAAGAGAGGGGCGGCCAAGCATAGAGTAATGGCTGCCCAAAATTTCTTTCCAAAAGAAAAAAAACAAAACCTCTCTCTCACCCCCACCATATATTTCTTTCCAAAACATATAGCATAAGAATTGGCAAACTTTTTCTACTAAAGAAAAAGTCTATCTACGGCCAAAAAAGTGGAGTCAATATTACTTTTCATCATTATTTATTGCTCCTCCTTGCTATCCAATAGAAAGAAGATCATCACAAAAACAAAGTCCAACTTTGCCATGACTCACCCATCCATGATTGGTTTAAATGAATGAGTCACTAAAATAATGATCACAAGGATGACTCATCCTTTCATCCAACATATTCGGCCAAGATAAATGGGTGAAAGCATATCTCTTATTTACTTACTTAAAAGAAAGAAGATATTTGCTTAAGGTAGCAAAGTCCAACTTTGCAACCAAAAAGTCATACCATGACTCACCCATTTCCATCATCATTTTTAGCCAATTCTTACATAAATATTCGGCCAACATAATCCCACTCCATGTGGGCATTATTCATTTTAATGTCCAAGCCCAATTAAGTCCTTTGATTTAATTAATTTCAAATGCAACTTTAATAACCATGTATGCTTATATATTATACCATAATATATTACATACATTTAAATTAAAATTCATTTGACCTATTAATATAATCAATGGATTAAATTAGACATACACAAAATGAAATACATGTAAACCTATACATGGATAAATATTTCCACCTAGGAAATACTCTCATAGATTAATTCATTGAATTAATTATGAGAAGGCCAAAATAAATATTAATTATATAACTTTGATCAATCCAATTGATTCATATAATATAATTAATAAATCTCTCTCTCTTCCAAACGTGTATACTCCAAGTACACACTTAATCCGACTAGTTAAAGTCCAGACGTTCAATGTGTACGATCCAATGGGCCCGTCTTTATGTTGGCAGTAGGCCAAGGCCCACAGACTGCAGGCGGGCTCTAGCAAGCCACTGCAGCCCCCAATTAAGACGGAGTAAGCAGTCTAACTGAAAACGTAACCCTGTAGTTTGAACTTGTAAATCCCATGTCGCTGATATCGGTGTCCAACACAGAGGCATGGAAATATCACCCTCTTTGTGTTTGGACCTTTACTTGATACCGAATGAACTGATGCTCACAAACAAGATCCAATCTTGTTTGGGTGCGGCCGCACACTTATCAGTAACATTCTTTAAGAGGCCGATGATATCGTCTCAGTGAATCACTGAGTGACATTCCCTTCTGCATATCCATAGTGTTGCCATGCTCACTGACACACCCGAACGTACCCGTACTTGGCACCCTTTTACAGGCCCGTTGGGCGTACACCAAAGTGTGCCACTTCACATGCAACACCATCATATGGTCCGGTCGAAGGACTTATACAAGTACTACACGAGAATCATTTGTGATACTATACCATGTAGATTCCCGTTAAGTGGATCAATCCAGTACCATGCCCTTTTTGCATGTACCCATTAACCTGGTTGACATTCCATGTACTATGACCGGTAAGACACCGCCATACAACCAGACTAATGATAGTCTTTAGTTCCATTCATTCCCATGATTGGAACAGACTAGGGAAAACTTCATGGCCATATCGTTCTCCCTATCCATAGTCTTACTGCCAAGTGCCTCACACTTGACAACATGGATATGGATATGTCCATAGGATACTCTATTTAAAATATAGCACAAGACATATAATAAATAGATTAATGCCTTTATTTCCTTAACACAAATTGTATAGTACATAAAGTTCACGTTAATGTACAAATGTATTATACAAACACAAGGACCAATGCCTCGGGACTAGGGCATTTCCAACAATCTCCCACTTGCACTAGTACTTACTAGGCATGGGTCTAATCCCTATAGATCTAGTATAACCTTCGTGCATAGGCATAGCCAAGCATGTTGGTCAAAAGATCTGCGACATTGTCTTTGGTGTCCACTCTTTGTAATGAGATATCACCCCCTCAGCGATTTCTCGCAATAGGTGAAACTCCCTGAGTTCATGCTTCGTGTATATGTGTGACCGGGGCACATAGCTTGTGCAACAGCCCCTCGATGTCACAGAAGATATCAACTGGTTACTGGATAGTAGATACTATCCCCAGTTCCGTGATAAACTTCTCAATCCATATAGCTTCCCTAGCTATGTCACACGTTGCAATGTACTCAGTTCCTGTGATAGAAACCGCGATGGTCAATTACTTGGAGCCTTTCCAACAACAGCACCACCATATGGCATGAACACTTACCTATACTGCGACTTATATTCATCCTGGTCAGTCTGGAAGCTTGCATCAGTGTACCTAGTAACTGACTGCTCTTCCTGACTATCATGCACTAAGAAGCTATCCTTAGTCCGATTAAGGTACTTCAGGACTGCTTTAACAGCCTACCAGTGATCCACTCAGGATCCGGCTTATCATACTTAGTGCAAAGCCGACATCAGGTCTTGTACATAGCATGGAATACATGATTGATCCTCTAGCCGAAGCATGTAGAACCAACTTCATGTTCTCCCTGTCCTGCCTTACCTTAGGGCAGTACTTCTTACTAAGTTTCAGCTTATGACCCATTGGCAAGAAACCTTTCTTAGCCTAGTCCATGCTGAATCTTTTCAGAACTATGTCTATGTACTTGGCCTGACTTAGGCCTGGAAGCCGATTGGATCTATCCCTGTAGATCCTGATCCCTAGGATCGTCTCAGCTTCGCCTAAGTCCTTCATTGTGAAGCACTTACTCAACCATTACAATTCCTTTGTAGTGTTGGTATGTCGCTTCAACTTAGAAGGATGCCATCCCTTTGTTATACCAGGAAAATTACTATGCTCCCACTAAACCTCTTATACACACCCTTAAAGGTATTTTCGGCCTATAGCTTATAGCACCACTTGCAAACTATTACCTTAGCACCCGGAGGTGGATCAACCAGGTTCCAAACCTGATTATCGTACATAGATTGCATATCTGCCTCCAAGGCAGACAGTGGGCTAACTATAGCCTACTAGTAGGTTATGTACTCCTCTTTGTCCAAGACAAAATGAGCATAATCATTAGAAACAAGAAACCAATTTTTCTCATGTTCCTGATGATCCCTACCATACCTTTTAGGTCCTTGTGTGACCTGGGCTGGTGCTTCCGCCTTTGGAAGCTTCACCCTGGTCTCCGAGTTATCCTTTTCAGGAATTTGTGAGCTTTGAACTTCCCTAAGTTCAACATCGCTCCCACTGTCTTTCTTGGAAAGAAACCCCTTTTCAAGAAGGACCCCCTTTCGCACCATGAACACCTTGTTCTCAGCGGGGTTGTAGAAGTAATACCCTTTGGTATCCCTAGGGTAGCTCACAAACAGGCATTAGTCGGTTTTGGGTTCTAGTTTTGCTCACAGTCAATTTCTTGACTTGTGCATAACAACCCCAAATCCGCAAGAAAGACACATTAGGCACCCTGCCTGTCCATATTCCAAATGGAGTCTTTCTAAAGCCTTAGTCGGAGTATAATTGAAAATGAGAGCCATTGTCTCAAGAGCGTATCCTTTACAACTTATAGGGAGAGAGGCATGACTCATCGTTTGAGCGGACCATGTCCAACAGGATCCTTTTCCTCCGTTTGGACACCCATTCCATTGTGGTGTTCCTGGAGGAGTGAGCTGTGGAACTATTCCATGCTCTCTCAAAATGAGTCAAACTATAGGCTTATATGCTCACCACCTCGGTCCAACCGAAAGGCTTGGATATTTCTGCCTAGTTCTGTACTTCATTCCTTACTCCCTTGAACCTATCAAGGGTCGCAGACTTATATTTCATTAAATAGGCATGGCCATTTCTGATGAAATTGTCTGTGAAGGATACGAAGTATAGATGTTCACCTTTGGTTGCTATGCTTGTCGGTCCATATACATCTCAATGCATTAGGTCCAATAAGCTAGCGACCCTTGCAAAAAGGTTCTTTAGTCATTTTACCTTATAAACAAGACTCGCATATATCAAGTGACTCCATGTCAAGTGATCCTAGGATTCAAGCTATGTGAAGCCTAGCTATGCGTTTCTTATTTATGTGGCCTAAATGACAATGCCAAAGGTAAACCGGATTAAGTTCGTTAGGCTTAACCCTTTAAGTATGTATAGTATAGACATGATTAGTTTCATTTAAATCCAGGATATAAAAGACATTATTTAATAGAGCCACTCCATAAAATAATTCTTTTCTAGATAAACCCTTTTTACTATTAACAATAGTAAATGTACATCCAGAAATATCCAAAACTGAAACAGAAATAATATTCCTGTACAAAACAGGTACAAAATAACATAGTTTCAGTAACAAACTAATCTACTAGGCATCATAAGCTGGTCCGGCTGATCTCTATGGCAGCAACTCTTGCTCCATTTATGACCGGCAAGTCCACTTGTCCCGATCCCAGTGATCTCCTGTTCTTAAGTCCCTGCACATTACAACAAATGTGAGAACCACATCTAGTATCCAATACATAAGATGTTGAAACAGAGGTTAATGTCTATGACATATATACCTGATGAAGACACACCTTGCGTCTTCCTTTTCTCTCCCAAAAGCTTGGGACACGATCTTTTCCAATGTCCAGCCTGCTTGCAACCGAAGCAGACATCCTTGGAACGGGCCTTGGGCTGGGCTTTAGCCTTTTTAGCCTTGGCTGCCTTAGCCTTGGCCTTGGCCTTTGCCTTGCCCTTGCCTTTAGCAAAAGGAGGTTTCCCCTCAAGTACCGGCGGATTCTTCTTGATCGACAGTTCAGCGAGCTCAAGCATCCAATGCAGCTCACTAACAGTACGGTCCATCCCTTGCTTGTAAAAGTTTAGGATGAATTGATCATAAGAATCCGGTAAAGAATCCAGGATCGTACTAACCGCCAGCCCCCGTGAGATAGGAGTTCCGAGACGGGCTAAATTATCCAGATAGCCCTTCATCTTGAGCACGTGTGCACTCACAGATGTCCCGGCTCCCATCTTACAGCTGCGGAATGCCTTGTGGATCAGGTACCTTTCCTGATAAGCTTGCTCATAAAACATCTCATTAAGAGTTGTCATTATAGCAAAGGTCTGATGATCCAAGAACTGCTTTTGCAATTCAGGAACCATACTAGCCAACATCAGGCATGTCACATCCCGCTTATCTTTTACATGTGCCAAGTATTCCTCCAGCTGGGCAGCCGGTGGATTACTTCCCGTTGGCACAACCGGTACAGGCTTTTCGAGCACATACTCTTTAGACTCTTGTCTTAGAACTTTCCTTAAGTTCATAGACCAGTCCCAAAAGTTAGGGCCAGAAAGCTTGTCCCATTCCAAGAAAGATCGCAGTGATAAAGTATCATTCGTAGCCATTGGTTTCTACACAGAAAAATTTACGAGTGTAAATAAAGGACTTAACTTGTTCTTCCCATATAATAATTAATAATGAATCGTGTTATTAATTAACTCGAGTTGTTGGGCTCATGGGCCGAGATCCATATTATATCAAGATATAGCCAGACGAGGGCCTGGAACAACTATACCCCAATTTTTAGGTAGGAACGCCGTCCAATCCCAACCTAGGGACTCTCGGTTTGATGGGTCTGTTGGCACTTACCCATCTGTGCTTAGGGCCAGGAACATCCTACTACCCACGCTAAGTCAAAACCTCCATCCAAGTGTTAGAGTAACCAATACTCCAACCCAATACAAAATGACGATACTCCAGTGCATCCAACGAGGGTTGGTCTACAGCTGGCCTATCCCCACTTCGAGTAGGTTATGAATGAGGGAAGCACTTTTAAGAGACTTAGTAATTACCTTTTGGTTATTAGATTCAATTAATAACGGCTTAGATGCATAGGCGGGTGAAATTGGGTTTGTACATACATTCTCACATGTAAATAAATAAAGCATAATTAAAAAATGAAATGCTATGGGCCAAAATTTACATCCTAATATAATTCTAGTAAACCTATACTAGAACGACATCAGGTGGGCTGCATCCTCATCCTTCTAGCACGCCAATCCAATCGGCTTCTTCTTCTTTACATAATTCCATAATAAACACATAAAATAAAATTACATAAAAGAAAAACGGCGCGTAGGCCGTATTTACCAAAAGAATATTACAACCCGAATAAATAAGGCCCAAAACATCCATTCATGCACTTAATCATACATACACGTATCCAATACATACAATTTATAAACATGTTAAATGCATGAATTAATCCCATTTCAAATATGTCCATAGCCATTATTTTGAAATCGCCAAATTTTTGGCCGATCATGGTTCTAAACCCGTGCGGGCTTTGGGCCTCCAACCCAGGCAAAATTGCTCCCAATCCAATTGGGAAACCATGAATTCCAAAATTAGCCATCCGGGTAATCGTGCCAAGAAAACCCGAACCAATTTCAATTAACCGTATTTATTTCCAAAATAAATATCGCATGAACAAAAAATAAATTCATTCATAAAACATGCGCATAAAATTTCCAAAATTAAACACGCACAAGTTTAAAAACAATTAAAATTTTAAAACCCCACGCGCATAAAAACTACCAAAATTTAAACACGCATATTTTTAAAATTTTAAATCCGGCCCGGCCCTAAAAATCCGCCAAAACCAAAAATGGGCCCGGCCCGCCGCGCGGGGCAGCCGCGGCGCTGCTGCCCAGCAGCAGCCCCGCTGCCGCGCAGCGGCTGCTGCCCAGCAGCAGCCTGCTGCTGGCGTGCAGCAGCTGCTGCCCAGCAGCAGCTGCTTGCGCGCAGCAGCCCTGCTGCTGGCGTGCAGCAGCTGCTGGCCAGCAGCAGCCAGCAGCAGCTGCTGCCTGTGGCGCCTAGCGCCGCAGGCAGCGGCTGCTGCCCCCGTTTCGCCCCGAAACGGTCCGTGATTTTTTCCCGCAACAAAAATAGCAACATGAAATTAAATCACCAAGAAATAAAATCATGCATAGGAAATTAAATCTAGCATAAAACCTATATGCAAAATAAAATTTCCATAAACAATTCACAAATAGAAAATTAAATAAAGCATAAACCATATGCAAATAATTTTCCATAAGTAAAATTCAAGGGGCAAAATCACCAAACCCCAATCCAAAAATAAATCCCGTCCACAAAATCGCCAATTTTAAAACACGGGATCCGCCAAGTTTAAAGATTTCCACGGATCAAAAGCCCGCTCTGATACCACTGTTGGGATTCGTCACGGGAAACCGACCGATAAAAGCGGAAAAACGCGTCGATTTCCTCGAATCCGGCCCAGGAGCTTAAGATGTGGAAATCAAAAACTTAAAGCATAAAAAGAGGGTTTCAAAAACTCACCACAAAGTCTCTCTAAGAGACGGATGCGGACTGCAGAAATCAAGAGTAGATTTCCTCCACCGATGCGTACACGAACGGCTCTCGGACCGAAACCCGTGCTAGCGACTCGGATTATCCAAGAAGAGAGGGAGAAGAAGAGAAGAGAGGGGCGGCCAAGCATAGAGTAATGGCTGCCCAAAATTTCTTTCCAAAAGAAAAAAAACAAAACCTCTCTCTCACCCCCACATATATTTCTTTCCAAAACATATAGAAAAAGTCTATCTACGGCCAAAAAAGTGGAGTCAATATTACTTTTCATCATTATTTATTGCTCCTCCTTGCTATCCAATAGAAAGAAGATCATCACAAAAACAAAGTCCAACTTTGCCATGACTCACCCATCCATGATTGGTTTAAATGAATGAGTCACTAAAATAATGATCACAAGGATGACTCATCCTTTCATCCAACATATTCGGCCAAGATAAATGGGTGAAAGCATATCTCTTATTTACTTACTTAAAAGAAAGAAGATATTTGCTTAAGGTAGCAAAGTCCAACTTTGCAACCAAAAAGTCATACCATGACTCACCCATTTCCATCATCATTTTTAGCCAATTCTTACATAAATATTCGGCCAACATAATCCCACTCCATGTGGGCATTATTCATTTTAATGTCCAAGCCCAATTAAGTCCTTTGATTTAATTAATTTCAAATGCAACTTTAATAACCATGTATGCTTATATATTATACCATAATATATTACATACATTTAAATTAAAATTCATTTGACCTATTAATATAATCAATGGATTAAATTAGACATACACAAAATGAAATACATGTAAACCTATACATGGATAAATATTTCCACCTAGGAAATACTCTCATAGATTAATTCATTGAATTAATTATGAGAAGGCCAAAATAAATATTAATTATATAACTTTGATCAATCCAATTGATTCATATAATATAATTAATAAATCTCTCTCTCTTCCAAACGTGTATACTCCAAGTACACACTTAATCCGACTAGTTAAAGTCCAGACGTTCAATGTGTACGATCCAATGGGCCCGTCTTTATGTTGGCAGTAGGCCAAGGCCCACAGACTGCAGGCGGGCTCTAGCAAGCCACTGCAGCCCCCAATTAAGACGGAGTAAGCAGTCTAACTGAAAACGTAACCCTGTAGTTTGAACTTGTAAATCCCATGTCGCTGATATCGGTGTCCAACACAGAGGCATGGAAATATCACCCTCTTTGTGTTTGGACCTTTACTTGATACCGAATGAACTGATGCTCACAAACAAGATCCAATCTTGTTTGGGTGCGGCCGCACACTTATCAGTAACATTCTTTAAGAGGCCGATGATATCGTCTCAGTGAATCACTGAGTGACATTCCCTTCTGCATATCCATAGTGTTGCCATGCTCACTGACACACCCGAACGTACCCGTACTTGGCACCCTTTTACAGGCCCGTTGGGCGTACACCAAAGTGTGCCACTTCACATGCAACACCATCATATGGTCCGGTCGAAGGACTTATACAAGTACTACACGAGAATCATTTGTGATACTATACCATGTAGATTCCCGTTAAGTGGATCAATCCAGTACCATGCCCTTTTTGCATGTACCCATTAACCTGGTTGACATTCCATGTACTATGACCGGTAAGACACCGCCATACAACCAGACTAATGATAGTCTTTAGTTCCATTCATTCCCATGATTGGAACAGACTAGGGAAAACTTCATGGCCATATCGTTCTTCCTATCCATAGTCTTACTGCCAAGTGCCTCACACTTGACAACATGGATATGGATATGTCCATAGGATACTCTATTTAAAATATAGCACAAGACATATAATAAATAGATTAATGCCTTTATTTCCTTAACACAAATTGTATAGTACATAAAGTTCACGTTAATGTACAAATGTATTATACAAACACAAGGACCAATGCCTCGGGACTAGGGCATTTCCAACAGATACTCCTTTTCCCTTCTTTTTTTCATGCTTTCTGGGTGATTGATGTGATTTTTGTGCATTTTTATTCGAGTTCTCGCATCTCTGTTTCTGGAAATCAAGAACAGTCGTGCGACTGTTCTTGAGTTTGATGAACAGTCTTACGACTATAAATACAGTCGTACGAGTGTTCTTGATTTCCAAGTTGTTTCTTTTAGTTTATTTCAAATAAAATTTTGGCGAAATCCTGAGTCTGGACTGCTTACAGTAGCACGACTGTAATGTATAGTCGTACGACTGTAGTTACAGTCGTACGACTGTAACGTATTTCTAGAATCAGAATTTCCCTTTTGAGTTATAAAAATTTCCAAAAAATCCCTAAAAAATTCAGAAAATCATCAAAATGAATTTTGTTGTGTGCATCCACGACTATAGATTCAATTTTCAGTAAAATTGCATTTAGAACAATGCCACGATGGAGACCCGATTCTCCCGAAAACTGACCCACCTCACATGTAAAAAATGCATGTAAACCGGCAAAAATGTTTTCAAAATAGTTTTCTCACAAAACCAAAAATACAGGGACGTTTCAAAATGTTTTCTAGGTCTAACCAGGCCAGCTAGCCGAGCCAACCCGGTTATCCCCTAAATGCATGCCCCCAATTCCTGATTTCTCCAATTCTGTCTATTTGAGTCTTATTTGTGGCGTGCCGTAAAAATTGTGCTAACCTTTGTTTTGCAGCTTTTATTTTTATTTTTATTTTAAATGTATTTAATAGAATTAATTGTGTATTTTAAGCGATTGTATATTTTTAGATAAATCGTGTATTCTAGGCGCTTGTAAAAGTGAGGTGAGAGTTTTTATTTTTTATTCGATTGGGTTGTAAACCACTTAAATATTTATTACTTTACTTTTATTTTTGTAATACCTGTATGCGCGCTGTATGTCTATTTATTTCAATAAAATTGAATTTAGAGTTTGAAATACCATTTGAGAATATTGGTCAATTTTATTTTAATTAGACACGAAATAAGGGACTTGTCCGGACCCAAATCTCTGGATAGTGTAGCGGCCGTTCGTCCGGTTCAGCTGCATTATAAATTTCCCTGGTTGAGTTGAGCCGGGTGGCCACTCCTACAATATTCATCGAGACTTAGTCTCGGTTCTTTTAAGAATTAATTCCATGTTTTCCAAAACAAATTTCCATTAAAAAAACCCCACACGAGGGAGGGGCCCGCCTGAAATCGAGGCGCCCCTTCTGAGAGGGAGTCTCGCGTTCCATCGAAAACGTCGTCCGCTCACAGTGGTGACTCTACTGGAGATTTCTTACAAAAGTTTTCTTAAAAACTTAAAAGAATTTGACAAGCCCTGAAAAGTGTCTAATTAAAATAAGGTGGATGATTCTTGATTAGTATTTCATTTTGCATTTTTAGTTAGACATGCTTGCATTAGGTTAAGAATCCAAATTTTAGCCCGGTGAATTGTTGAAGTGTCGCCTTTGTTTCTTATGGTCTTAGGGGCATGGATACGAAACAACACTCATAGCCTCATACGGACCCTTTCGTTTGAACCCTTGAGTGGGGAGAAGTGAGGAGTATATCTTGCTATGGGAACCTTGATTTTAACCCGACTTGGACCGAACTCATATAGGCAGCCCTAGTTGGATTCCCTTAGGGTACCAAAATAATCGTGTGGATAAATAAAATCGTGCCTTCATCATCCCCGGTTGATGATCGAAGAGAACCCCACCTAGGACTCTGTTAGAATTTTTTGAAACCGACCACGCTTGGAGGAATAAGGTTGGAAGAAGTCGTTTTGTGTGCTATGTGTTTCTCGCCATCCCGTGACACATCACCATCGCTATATACGCGTGCATAACATACCATAATCACCATTTTCCTTACACATGACATACCATTCATAAAGCATTTTTGTGTGATATTAACCCACATTTTTATGTAGCCACGTGCATTTTATTTTCGTGTGAAATCATTAAACCATTCGTTTGCCATTCATACTAAAATTTCTTTTTTAGCCATGACATTAAATTTGTGTGATTAGCATTTTTTTTCATTGCATACATAACATCATTATGCGTGTCATGCATTCTAACCCACGTTTTTGTGCAGCCATTTGCATTTTGTGTGCCATAAACATTCATTACATGTCACCTAAATTAAATTAAGGACATTTCAAGGACGCTTATCATGACCATTTCATTTCATAACATATCGGGTATTCCGAAATTACCAGTGTTTTGCTGATGCACCAGATTGCGTTCGGCCATTCCACCAAAATTATTTCATTCAATAGAGACCCCAATGGTCTTAGGCCCATTTTCGTGTGACATTCTACACGATGCATTTCATGACATCATGTTCATTTATCATAAACATCATATAATACCGTGGTCCACACCGGATCATTTCATGACATTAATTTAACATTCAAGGTGCTCCCCGAGTGCCTAATTAGTGTGCATATAGGTTCATAACATTACCAAATCATAAAAGGCGTTCCCCGAATGCCAAACCCCTGTTCGTGTCCATGTTACACGTGACTCTATCATAACGCCACTTCATATCATATGCTCAAAAGCATCAGAAATCTGTCTTTGGGCCCGACCCATGCTACCATTTCATGTCATCTCATAGACCTTCAAAGTGTCAAAACTTTGTCTGTGTGCTGGTACACACGTGACCATTTCACAAAATTCATCAGGTTATCCAAAGGCGCCGAACCTCTGTCTGTGTGGCGGCCCACACGTGACATTTTGCATAAGCATTGGGTGTTCTTGGAATGTCCCAAAAAGAAGAAAAGAAAAAAAAAAGACCATTCTTATCATCATTTCACTCATAATCTCACTCCATCCATTCATAAGCATTTTTAATGCCTTACTCTTCATACCACGTCATGCCATGCATTCACGACCCTAATACTTCCTATATGATCCTGAGCAGAATACACTGGAGAGACCTTGGACTAGATCCCAGGCTTCAAGGGCAGTTAGGAGATAGAGGATAGTTGAGAGTGACAGCGATTCTGAGTCTAAGGAAGAAGTGAACATGGCAAAACTCGACACCAAGCATGGCTGATGTTCTGAAGGATTTCTTCAGATCGCAAGACTTCCGCGACACGCTGAAGGAAGAAATGAGGGAAGTTGTAAGGGAAACTGGTGAGAACGGTGGCAGTGGAGCTGGGAAAGAGAAAGAGGTTGAGTCATCCCAACAGAGTGGTGATGCTTCGGCCAGTCTTGAGAAGCTGCAAGAAATAGAGGCAGCTATAGAGCAGAGAATGAAGGCGAAATGTTCTGAGCTGGATGAAGTAGTAGCTTAGTTGAAGAAGGGGGTCGGTGTTGGTGCAGAATCAAAGAAAGGGGTGAATGTTGATGCCATGATCAGTAGGGGCATCGAGACATTCCCCATCGGCTTCTAAGTGCCAAAAGTCCCCGTTTACAAAGGAATGGGCTCGCTGGAGGCCCACGTGAATCTGTATGCCCGAGTTATGCTAACGACGGGTGCCACAAAGCAGCAGTTGATTAATCTCTTCCCCACCACACTAAAGGGAGGAGAGCTAGGATGGTACAACTCACTATCAGAGGAGGAACAATCTGATTGGGAGATTTTGTCAGCGGCTTTCATCAAGTACTACAGCTTTAACACTAAAATCCAGGCGAAGCTGTATGATTTGGAGAGGATAAAACAGAAGTTCAAAGAGCCCTTCGATGAGTACTACCAGCACTGGATGAACAAAATGATTCTCCTAAAGAATCACCCAAATGAAGACGAGCTTATACAGAAGTTGATAGATGGCAGCAAAGACGTCTTTAAGAACAATATGAAATTCCACCCCTTCAAAGAGCTCAGCGAGGTTTATAGTATGGCAATGAAAATAGAACGGGATGAAGAAGAGAAGGCAGTTAGACACAAGGGTGGTAGGAGCTCCGGATACAGTTTTGGTTATAGATCAACTGCAGCAGCTGGGTCTGGCAGTGGTTCTGGTTCAAGTTCCAGTGAAAAAGCGGGGCAGACCTCAGAAGTAAAGCAGGTGGCAGTTGCTACTGTGACTCAGCAACAGGGCAATCAGAGTAGGAATCTGGGAGTAGAAGGCATATCACCTTGGACTCTTCCTTTGGTGAAGATATTTGCCAAGTGTAGAAATGGTGGATTGCTACAATCCTTAAGACCCTTCCAAAAGCCTTCTGAAGCAGATAAGGATAATTTCTGCACTTATCATGTGGTTGCCAGTCATAAGACTAATAATTGCTACAAGCTAAGGGATGCCATCCAAAAACTTATCAATGAAGGGAAGCTACAGGAGCCAGCCAAGCCTAGCACCAAAACCAACCCGCTGCCAGCATTCGAAAAGCGGGTCAATATGGTTCATTCTGGGCTGCCGCTAATTTTATCTTTGCCCAAGTTCTTCAAGCAAACCCGACGATTCAAGCTATGGCAGTAGGGGAACCCGAAGTAGAACCAGAATGCAAGAAACAGGAGGAGCGGAAGGAGATCAAGCCAATAAGTTTAAATGATCTCGATTCTGAGGACGAGTGTGAGGAGTTTGATGGAGAAGAGACAGTTAAGCTCCCAACCATTGAAAAGTTGAAGGTTCAGGAAGTGCAGCATGTGACCCGGAGTGGTAGGGTATATAAGCCGGCAGATCAGATGAAAGACAAAGCCCCGATGACTGGGTCAGGTAGTTCATCGGCGTCGGAGGGAGTCGAAAAAGAAGACTTGGTCATTTCCTAATTAAAGAAAACTCCCGCACAAGCTAGCTTATGGCATTTGCTTCTGACTTCTAAGGAGCATAGGGCTGCTTTAGTGAAGAAACTATTAGAGATTGAAGTCTAACCTATAGCTTCACCAGAGGCTATGTGCTGTTTGTTGGATAAAGTCCATACTGGAACTCCTGATATTGTTTTCTTTGCGAAAGATCTACCTATTGAAGGGAAAACCCACAACAAGGCCCTTTACATCAGGGCCCATGTGATGGATAAGGTGATGCCTTGCGTTATGGTGGATGATGGCTCGGCACTGAACATTTGTGCACTGAAAATGTTGCCATTCCTAGGGTTGAACGAAGATATATTGAAGAAGTCTTCAACTATCATTCGGGCATACGATGACTATAAAAGAACGGTGATAGGTACCTTTGAAGTAGAAGTAGAAGTTGGACCAGTCAAGTCCACGGTTGTTTTTACAGTGATAGATATCCCAATCACCTTCTCCTTGTTGCTTGGAAGGCCATGGTTCCATCGTTTAGGGGGCGTCCCTTCCATTTTGCATCAGAAGATCAAGGTCTCTATGAATGGCAAGATTGTGACTGTTGAAGCGGATGCCCAATCAATGGTAGCTGCTATGAACAAAGGAGTGGTTCCCTTTGCGGATTTCAAGTTGCTGTCATTAAGGAGAAAGAAACCACGGACGCTCCTATGGTTCTTTATGAGAATTATATGCCACAGTGGCTATCCCGATATCTATATAAGTAGAACTTTGTCCCAGGAATCGGACTCAGAATCAATCTGTAAGGGGTTCTAGAATTTAAGATCGACTCGGGGAAGTCGAAGCAGTGTGGCCTTGGCTATGTAGAAGGGGCATCTGAGCAGAAGAATCTGAGGAAGGGCAAGAATGGTAAGATTATGATGAAGCCATTTCTAAAGGCAGGAGAAGGCCTTTACAAGGGCCAAGCTGAACCCATGATGGTTGGAAATGTCGAGTATCCTGGCTTTGAGATCTTTACTGATGTCACGGATTTTGAGAAAAGTCAAGAAGGACCAGTGGCCCCTGCGGCGGTGGAAGAAGTAGCTATTGAATCTGAGGTTTTCCAAGGAGAGCCATATGAGGTGATAGCAGAAGCCATAGAAGTGGCCAAGGAAGAAGATGAAAAGAAGGCCTATGCTGAAGCTACAAAGGTGATTTCAGGCGCTTTGACTGCTACTTTAAGTAAGGCGTTTGGAAAATCCAAGGAAGGCTTTGGTGAAGAACTGATGGCTAAAGTGAACTTAGATTCTGTGATCGCTGAGATAGCCAAAGTCATGGAGAAGGCTAAGATACAGGTGACCAAAAAAGAAGCAGAAAAAGCTGCAGTCTCGGATGATGCTCTAAAAGGGAAGATGGAAGCTGAAGAAGAACAAGGCCCTCCGCCTGTGGAGGATGAAAATGATTTTGTTGTACATATTTCTTCCATTTTCAATGTAAACGATGTACTCTATAACAAGTTCAATGCAATGAAATCCCAGTTTGCTTACTTGTGTGATGTTTATCCTGATAATTCTATACGTGTATTTAAATCACCATCAAGCATATTTAGCATACATGACACTGCATTGCATGAAATCAAAATAAGTACAGATGAAAACCCTAAAATGGTATTCATTTCACATGAGCTAAAATCCAAGGAAGAGAAAGAATTAATAAGAATACTTTAAAAACATGTTAAAGCTTTCGCCTGGTCGTATAAAGATATGCCGGGTGTGGACATAGAGATAGCAGTGCACAAAATCCCAACAGACCCCAAGTTCAGACCGGTAAAGCAGAAGTTGAGAAGACTGAGGCCAAAATGGGCTACGCTGTAAAAGAAGAAGTGGCTAAGCAGATAGACACCAAGTTTCTCGAAGTGGTGGAGTACACAGAATGGCTAGCCAACATTGTCCCTGTGCCTAAAAAGGATGGAAGGGTCTGAGTATGTGTTGACTACCGGGATTTGAATAAAGCATGCGCAAAGGATAATTTCCCACTGCCTCACATTGATGTCCTGGTTGATAGCGCAGCAAAAGCGGTAATGTACTCCTTCATGGATGGCTTTTCAGGGTATAACCAGATCCTGATGGATGTGATCGACAAAGTGAAGACATCATTCATCACAGAATGGGGTACCTTCTGCTACAGAGTAATGCCCTTCGGATTGAAGAATGCCGGGCCACTTATCAAAGGGCCGTTACAACTCTGTTGCATGATATGATCCATAAACAAGTCGAAGTGTATGTTGATGATATGCTGGTCAAATCAACAACCCGGGAGGAACACCCTGTTATCCTGGATAGATTTCTAACACGCATTGGAGAGTACAACTTGCAACTTAACCCTAAGAAGTGTATATTTAGAGTCACATCAGGAAAGTTGTTGGGTCATGTAGTGAGCCAGAGGGGGATAGAAATAGACCCAGACAAAATCAAAGCCATCCAAAATATGCCAGCCCCAAAGACAAAAAAGGAAGTCAGATCATTCCTGGGTTCCTTATAGTATGTTAGCCGCTTCATAGCACGGTTGACTTCCACTTGTGAGCTGATTTTCAAGCTATTGAGGAAAGATCAGCCGATCGTGTGGGATGACAGGTGTCAGCTGGCATTCGAAAAGATGAAGGCTTATCTGGTAAAGCCACCGGTCTTGAGTCCACCAATTCCAGGAAAGCCTCTGATTTTGTACTTGGCAGCTGAAGAATCCTCTATAGGGGCAATGCTGGCACAAGAGCAAGATGGTAGGAAAGAGTACCCTATCTACTACCTTAGCAAGAAGTTGCTGGAGTATGAAACCAAGTACACACTGGTGGAGAAGCATGTGTGGCGATGATTTGGCTGACCAAGAAGCTGCACCACTATTTCCAGTCCTACAAAATACAAGCCGTGGCTAAGGTGGATCCAATGAAGTATCTGTATGAGGCGCCAGTGTTGGTTGGCAAGTTGTCTAGATGGCTGTTACTCTTATCTGAGTTCGATATCGAGTACGTCACTAAGAAAACCATCAAAGGGTGAGCCGTAACGGAGTTTCTGGCAAATCAACCACTGGAGTCAGATTATGCAGAAAATTTAGAGTTCCCAGATGAACAGTTAGCCATGGTTGAAGTAAAAAGGTGGGTAATGTGCTTTGATGGTGTTGTGAATAGAAAGGGTACTGGAATCGGGGTACTTATAGCAACGCCGGATGGTGAGCTTATTCCCTTATCCAAGAGGTTGACCTTTCCCATAACCAATAATGGGGCAGAATATGAAGTGTGCCTATTTGGGATGGAAACTCTGTTAACGTTAGGGGCAAATGATGTCTTAATTGTTGGTGATTCACTTCTAGTGATCAGGCAAGCTCAGGGTGAGTGGGAGCTAAAAGAAAAAGCCTTATAGCCTTACTTGGAGCTGCTACAGTTCAGAAAAGGTTTATTCGGCCAGTGTGAATTCAGACATGTCCCCAGGGATGAGAATAAGATGGCTGATGCATTAGTGACTCTGTCTTCCATGTGGGAAAATCCAGAGGAAACACAAGTACAACCACTGGTTATAGCCACTTCTAGACATCCTTGCTTTGAGGTGCATGAAGTGATGGAGTTGACAGCTGAAGAGAAACCATGGTTTTTTGACATTTACCTGTATGTTAAAGAAGGAGAGTATCTAGAAGAGGCTAGTGCTGTTGATAAGCTGTCACTAAGGAAATTAGCTAGTCAATTCAGAATCTTCGAGGACAAATTATACAAAAGAACAGCACATGCAGTTCTTTTAAGGTGCCTGACAGAGCAAGAATCAGAAGAAGTGATGCAATAGGTACATGCGGGATCCTGTGGGCTACACATGAATGGGCTTGCCATGGCTAGGAAGATCATGAGACAAGGATACTTCTGAATGACTATACAGGCAGATTGCATAAGGAAAGTGAAGAGATGTCATGAATGTCAGATCTATGCAGATATTAGTCATCTTCCTCCACTTAAATTACAGAATTTTTTATCTTCTTGGCCGTTTTCAGCATGGGGGATAGATATGATTGGTGAAATTCACCCAGCTGCGTCTAATGGACACAGATTCATAGTCATGGCAGTTGATTATTTTTCTAAATGGGTAGAGGCAGAATCCTTCACTAATGTAACAACCAAACAGATGGTCAAGTTCATCCAGAAGAACATCTTTACCCGGTATGGAATTCCCCATCATATATTGTCTGACAACGGAGTATAATTCCAAGGGGCAATAGCTGAGCTACTTGCAGAGCATGGCATTGAGCATCATAAGTCTTTTCCATATAGACCCTAGGCCAATGGAGCAGTGGAAGCAGCTAATAAGGCAATAAAAAAGATCTTATCAAAGATGGTAACCACCTACAGAGATTGGGCCGACAAACTGCCTTATGCTCTTTGGGGTTACAGAACCAGCGTTAGAACGCCAACAGGAGAAACTCCTTATGCTTGGTATATGGTATGGAAGCAGTGTTGCTAGTGGAGATAGAACTCAAGTCACTCAGAGTTACCCTAGAAGCTCAATTACTAGTGAATAAATGGGTTCAAGCTAGATACGAGCAGTTGGCTGCACTTGATGAAAGGCGACTGACAGTATTGGATCATCTACAGATGTACCAGTGCAGAATGGCTAGGGCTTATAACCGTAATGTAAAGTACTCCAAACGATAGTTAAAAGTAGGGGACTTGGTTCTAAAATAGTTAAGGCCCTCAAATGTTGATGTCAGAGGCAAGTTCAGACCCAACTGGGAAGGGCCTTATATTGTGAAAAAGGTGCTATCGAAAGGTGGTGTCAGCATCATGGACATGGATGGAAATGAGTTCACAAACCCCGTCAACCAAGATAGGCTGAAGCTTTATCATGTATAAAAAAAAGAGGTCTGCTAGGCTGAAAAGTCGAAAGAGCGGCCTAAGCAAAAATTAAGACACGAGAGAAAATGATCAGTCGGAAAATCTGAAAAGGACGACTGGTGACAGATTCTGGCTCAGTGTGGAATATGTACCATTTTGGGAAACTATCCTTTCAAATCTACTCATTTTGATTTCATCAATAAAGTGAAATGTTTGTTTAAATATATTTGCATGGTTATGACAAATGCATAAGCAAAGTTGTCTTGCATGAACATACATTTAGAGAAAGCACTTTGCATTTAACTGATTGAAATCATCGCGTTATTTAACAAGTGAAATGCACTAAATACATGCAATTTGAAATCTTTCATTGTCCTCCAAAATCCAGTTCATCTTCTTAAAAAAGCAACAAGGGGTCGCGGTGTCATTTTAATCATTCTTTCAAAAAAAAAAGCTCACTGAGGTGGAAAACCGAAAAGGCACCTCAGGCAAAAATTAGAGCAGCTCTCTGAGGTGAAAACCGAAAAGGCACCTCAGGCAAAAATTAGAGTAGTTCGCTGGGCTGAAAACCCATATTGGGTAACCCAGGCAAAAAAATTAGAGCACTTACAAATTCATAAAATCCCCAGGGGCAGGAACATAGAATTTCCCCAGCAATTCCCCGCAGGAGTCCTTACATTACTCTCCAGCAGAGTTTTCCACACTGTTCCCCAGCCGAATCTCCGTAAAGAATGCTAAATCATTTCCCCAGCAATATCATACATCCCCAGCAGTCACCTTACTTCTTCGACAACCATCAAATAATGCCCTCAAAGAAAGTAAAATCAACCAGAGGCACAGCATATCTTCCCCCCAGTAGAAGGAGGAAACATCAAATAACAAAAAGTGCATACATGGACATATACATCATCATGCATACATACATTGCATACATCAATTATTCATCCCCAGCTAGTCTTCATTCTTGATCGAAGGGGTAAAAATTTTTGTTCAAAAGTTTCTCGATCAAGGAATGAAGACTTGCCATTTTATGCACAGGAATTCATCATCCAATTCCCCAGCAGATCCGCCTCGAGTAGTATGAACTCGGTATCGGGCCTAGATCTGCTCCATCATCTCAAGTTCTCCAGCAGATCCGCCTCGAGTAATGTAAACTCGGTATCGGCCCAGATCGGCTCTATCATCCAATTCCTCAGCAGATCCGCCTCGAGTAGTATGAACTCGGTATCGGCCTAGATCTGCTCCATCATCTCAAGTTATCCAGCAGATCCGCCTCAAGTAATGTAAACTCGGTATCAGCCCAGATCGGCTCTATCATCCAGTTCATCAGCAGATCCGCCTCGAGTAATGTAAACTCGGTATCAGCCCAGATCGACTCTATCATCCAGTTTCTCAGAAGATCCGCCTCGGGTAATGTAAACCCGGTATCAGTCCAGATCTGTTCCATTTCAAACCCCCAGCAAAATTCACCTCAGGTAACCTAGACTCGGTATCAGCCAATCCATCAATCCACCTTCCTTCGCCTCGGGTAACCTAGACCCGGTATCGGCCAACCCATCAATCCATCTTCCTTCGCCTTGGGTAACCTAAACCCAGTATCGGCTAAACCGCAATTCACCTTTCTTTGCCTCGGGTAACCTAGACCCAGTATCGGCTTATTTCACCTTCCTTTGCCTCGGGTAACCTAGACTCGGTATCGGCTAAACCGCAATCCACTTTCCTTTGCCTCGGGTAACCTAGACCCGGTATCGGCTTATTTCTACAGAAGGTTCTTTCCTGTGTTCGCGGTGCTTTGATTCGCGCTCTTAAATTCATCATCTCACCCGGATGCTGAATTGGATCACGCGAGGGGCAGCTGTAAGCACCGGAATTTTATTCCTCTTCTGAAAAAAAAAGATCAGGTGTCTCACGACTGTAGCACGACAATCGTGCGACTGTCGTTATAGTCATGCGACTGTAATTTAAAAATTACAGTCGTACGACTGTAATATCAGGGCAGGTGCAGCAGACCATGCCCATGACATAAGAAAAAGGATGAGAGATTTTGAGCATTAATTAGTTAAGTTTTTGGTTCTGGTGGAAAATTAGAGAGAGAAAAGAAAGAAAGAGACAAGAAAAAGGAGAAAGTAACTCAAACTCAACTTGGAAATCTTCTTTTTCTCTTCTATTTCTTTTGGATTCTCAGGGATAAAGCTTAAAAATTGTTAGAAACCCCTAGGTTAACATAGGGGTGAGCAAACCAAACCAATATCCAAAAACCGAAAATCTAAATCAAACCGAACCGAACCAAACCGATCCATTTCATAGTTTGGTTCGGTTTGGTTTTAAGTTATGAAGAAGTTTGGACTTTAGTTCAGTTCGGTTTGATTCGGTTTAAAACCGAAAAAACCATAAAACCGAATAATTGGTAAAATATTAAAATTAATTATAAAATTAATATATACTAATTGTAAAGAATTTTAGACATTATATTCTTTTATAGTTTTATATTGCGATTTTTTTATGCTAATTTATAGTTGTTAAAACTTGAGAGTTGAAAAAAAAAGGAGGAGAATTTTAGTATTTTATTGTGATGTAATAGTCATATTTAGTATTACTATTTTTTTAAGTTAATTTTTTTGTATTTCTTTTTTTTTTTTAAACAAACTACTTATATAAAATTTTTATTTTGATTTTTCTTTTTAAAAGTTGATGTTTTTGGTTCGAGCTAGTCCAAACCGAACCGAACCGAACTAGTTCGGTTTGGACTGAACCGAACCAAAATTTATTTGGATCGGATTGGTTTATAAAATACTGTGTTTTTTTGGATCGGTTTGGTTTTTGAACCGAACCGGTCCATGCTCACCCCTAGGTTAACAATCCAACACCTCAAATTTCAGCAAGTTCGGACTAGAAACATTAGGAAACTATTGCATTTTGGAGATTTTTGGAGCTAAGTTCCCAACCCCAACTCAAGGAGAAAAGATCAAATTCGTGTAGATTGGAGCGACGCCAGGGGTCAATTCGACGTTGAATAAGCGCCTAAAAGGTAGGTACTCCTTTTCCCTTCTCTTTTTCATGCTTTCTTGGTGATTGATGTGATTTTTGTGCATTTTATTCGAGTTTTCGCATCTCTGTTTCTGGAAATCAAGAACAGTCGTACGACTGTTCTTGAGTTTGATGAACTGTCGTACGACTGTAAATACAGTTGTATGAGTGTTCTTGATTTCCAGGTTGTTTCTTTCATTTTATTTCAAATAAAATTTTGGTAAAATCCTGAGTCTGCACTGCTTACAGTTGCACGACTGTAATGTATAGTCGTACGACTTACGTTACAGTCGTACGACTGTAACGTATTTCCAGAATCAGAATTTCCCTTTTGAGTTATAAAAATTTCCAAAAAATCCCTAAAAAATTCAGAAAATCATCAAAATGAATTTTGTTGTGTGCATCCACGACCATAGATTCAATTTTCAGTAAAATTGCATTTAGAACAATGCCACGACGGAGACCCGATTCTCCTAAAAACCGACCCACCTCACATGTAAAAAATGCATGTAAACCGGCAAAAATGTTTTCAAAACAGTTTTCTCACAAAACCAAAAATACAGGGACGTTTCAAAATGTTTTCCAGGTCTAACCGGGCCGGCTAGCCGAGCCAACCCAGTTATCCCCTAAATGCATGCCCCTAATTCCTGATTTCCCCAATTCTGTCTATTTGAGTCTTATTTGTGGCGTGGAGTAAAAATTGTGCTAACTTTTGTTTTGCAGCTTTTATTTTTATTTTTATTTTAAATGTATTTAATAGAATTAATCGTGTATTTTAAGCGATTGTAATATTTTTAGATAAATCGTGTATTCTAGGCGCTTGTAAAAGTGAGGCGAGAGTTTTTATTTTTTATTCGATTGGGTTGTAAACCACTTAAATATTCATTACTTTACTTTTATTTTTGTAATACCTGTATGCGCGCTGTATGTCTATTTATTTCAATAAAATTGACTTCAGAGTTTGAAATACCATTTGAGAACATTGGCCAATTTTATTTTAATTAGACACGAAATAAGGGACTTGTCCAGACCCAAATCTCTGGATAGTGTAGCGGCCGTTCGTCTGGTTCAGCTGCATTATAAATTTCCCGGTTGAGCTGAGCCGAGTGGCGACTCCTACAATATTCATCGAGACTTAGGTCTCGGTTCTTTTAAGAATTAATTCCATGTTTTCCAAAACGAATTTCCATTAAAAAAGCCCCACGCGAGGGAGGGGCCCGCCCGAAATCGAGGCGCCCCTTCCGAGAGGGAGTCTCGCGTTCCGTCGAAAACATCGTCCGCTCACAACTTGTTTGCCGCTTTCTACTACTTTATTCACTTATGGCCTATATGGAAAGGATTTATGATGTTTAATTCTATGATCTGCTAATAATTTCACCATCTCTTCTTGAAACTGAACCCCATTATCTATCACGACATGATGTGGGATCCCATACCTGGAGATGATGCTTATTTCTATAAACCTAGCCATTTTTTTAGTAGTTACCTCAGTAAATGACTCAACCGTGACCCATGGAGAAATAATCCATGGCTAACACTATGAATCTTTGTCCATTGGAAGAGGACAGGTAAACTTCACCGATCATATCTATCCCTACATCGAAAACAGCAAGGGGAAGTTAAGGTTTGCAACTCCATTGACGGCAAATGGTTGATATCTGCGTATATCTGGCATTCATGGCATTTCTTTAGTTTTTTGACACAATCTGCTTGTATGGTGGACCAAAAGTACCCTTGTCTCATAATCTTCTTTGCTAAGGCCACACCGTTCATATGTGGACCATAAGCTCCTAAGTGAACTTGTTTCATTACTAGTTCTGCTTCAGGCTTTGTTAAACACTTTAGCAAAATTCCATTGGCCATTCTTTTGAATAAGTTATTCTCAAAAACTTTGTATTGGCCTGCCAATCTTCTTAGCGAAAACCTGTCATTTTCACTAGCTCCTTTCGGATATTGCCCTTCATATATCGGTAAATGTCATTATACCATGACTTTCACATCGGCTGTCAATACTGTGGAGCTTTCTTCATTATGGCGAGGGATGTGAGATAAGGAAAAAATTAAGGGCTGTATTGGTATCCTTTCTGGCTCTTCCCATATAGACAACAACATTGCTAGTGCATCTGCCATTTGATTCTCCTCTCTTGTCACATGTCTGAACTCATACTGCCCAAATAGATTTTTTTAGCCCTGCAGTAAATCACAGTATAGCCTTAGTGATTCCCCTCTTACCTCCCATTCCCCTTATGCCTGCCGGATGACTAGGAGGGAACTCCAATGATTAGCACTTCATTTGCACCGAGTGTCATAAGAGTCTCAATTCCAAATAAACATGCTTCATATTCTACCCCATTGTTGGTTATTGAGAATTTGAGTCGCTTAAACAATGGGATAAGCTCCCCTTCAGGTATGGCAATTATTATTCCTATTCCCGTGCCCTTCTTGTTGATTGCACCATCAAGGAACATTACCCACTTCTTCACTTCTATCAGGGCTAACTGCTTATCTGGGAACTTAAGGTTTTCTGTATGGTCGGACTCCAAAGGTTGGTTGGCTAAGAACTCAGCTACTGCTAGGCCTTTAATGTCTTTCTTAGTAACATATTCAACAGTGAATTCTGATAACAACAATAGCCAGTGAGACAATTTCCCTACCAAAGCGGGGGCTTCATACAGATGCTTTATTGGGTCTACCTTTGTCACTGCCTGTACTTTCTATGATTAGAAATAGTGGCGCAGTTTCTTCATCAACCAAACCATTGTAGCGCAAGTTTTTTCCACTATAGTGTAAATGGTTTCATAATCAAGCAGTTTCTAGCTCAAGTAGTCAATAGGATACTCTTTCCTACCATCTTGTTTTGATGCCAACATTGCCCCTACTGAGGAATCTTCTACTGCTAGGTGTAAATCAATGGCTTATATGGTATTGGCAGACTTAAGATAGGAGGGTTCACCAGATAAGCCTTGATTCTTTAAAATGCCTGCTGACATCGGTGATCCCACACCACCAGTTGATCTTTCTTTAGAAGCTTGAATATTGGTTTGCAAACCGGAGTTAGCCGAGCTATGAATCAGTTGACATACTACAGAGAGCCCAAAAATGAGCGTAGCTCTTTCTCTGTTCTAGGGGTTGGCATTTCCCTGATTGCCTTGATCTTTTCAGGGTCCATCTCTATCCCTTTTTGGATAATGATGTGTCCCAGTAACTTCCCTGATGTAACTCCGAATACACATTTCTTTGGGTTAAGTCACAGGTTATACTCCTTAATGCATGTCGAGAATCTATCCAGGATAGCGGGGTGCTCTTCTCGGGTCATTGATTTAACTAACATATCATCGATGTATACCTCGACTTCTTTATGGATCATATCATGCAATAGTGCTATCATAGCCCTCTGATAGGTTGCCCCTGTATTCTTCAATCTGAAAGGCATAACCCTGTAATAGAAGGTACCCCACTTGGTAATAAAATAGTCTTAACTTTATCAATCACATTCATCAATATCTGATTATATCTCTTCAACCCATCCATGAATGAGTACATTGCTGCCTTCACTGCAATGTCATTAAGCACATCATTATGGGGAAGTGGAAAATTGTCCTTCAGAGATGCTTTGTTCAAATATTGATAATCCATACAAACCCTAACCCATCCATCCTTCTTTGGAACCGGAACGATGTTTGCTAGCCAATTTGTGTACATTACTACTTCCAGAAACTTTGCCTCTATCTGTTTAGCTACCTCATCTTTCACTAGTTGTGCCCATTCTGGTTTCAGTCGCCTAAAATTCTACTTGGCTGGAGGAAATTTGGGATCTATAGGAATCCTGTGTTTTACTATTTCCCTGTCAACAACAGGCATGTGTTCATATGACCATGCGAATTCTTTAACATATGCTTTTAGTACTTTTATCAATTGTCTCTCTTCCTCGGGCATAAGTTCTTGCAAAATGTATACCATTTTAGGATTTTCAATTGTACCTAAATTGATTTTATGCAATGCAGTGTCATGAATGTTGAATATGCCTAATGGGGACTTACATGCATGTATAGACCCATCAGCATAAACATCACACAAGTTAGCAAATTGATTATTCATTGCATTAAACTTATTATAAAGTTCATTGTCTACATTAACAACAGAAGAAACATTAGTAATAAAATCTCCATCACCCTCTATAGATAGTGAGTCTTCAGTTTCCATCTCTTCAGCATCCACTTTCATCATGCCCTCTAGGTCGGCCAATATTTCTGTCTCCTGCTCCTCGCCAAGCTTAGCCTTTACATCTTCTGCCATCTGAGCCTTTGCCTTTTCCATAACCTTTGCTATCTCAGCGACTACCAGATCTAGGCCTTTGTCATTCTGTCGTCTAACATAATTGTATTCCCCTGTAGCCTTACCCAGGGCAGTAATTAATGCCTGGGTAAGTGCTCTAATTGTTTCTGCATTTACGTCTATCTTGACTGCTTCCTCGGATTCCTTTTCCTTCCATAGAGACTTTATTATCATCCCACTTGCTCTCCGTTTGTCAGTGCAGACCTTAGTGACCCCAGACTACTGCTCTTATATAGCTACTTCCTCGCCTTATTTGCTTGATGAGGGACATTTTTCCCTAAGAACTCAACCTCAAGATTACTTTTAATTTCCCGACAGATTGCAGTTTGTGATAAGGGTGCAAATTCTGGTCTTCCATGTACTGCCGGTTTGTCATGTCCGATCGTAAAATCTACCATATCGTAAAGAACCTCAGAGCTCGGCTTCGTCACACCATTCACTGTTGTTGGCTCAGGTTGTCCTTGATACAATCTCACACTAGCTTTAACAAAGGTTTCACTAGATCCTTGTTGTTTTTACCCTTTCTAGGTTTCATTGTTGTTTTCTTGTTATACCCTAGTCTATGACGGTATGAATTCCCGATGTTAATGTTGAACTTTGGCACTCCCTTCAAATTGGCTCCTAGACCCATTCCTGGCATGATCTTGTGTTTGTACAGGTATTTTGATATCCATTTTGGGACATAGTTTTCATACATCACCATTGTGGGATATAGTTTTCATAGATCACCATTGTGGCATCAATCTTCTCATTCCTGGTCATTTCTGCTATATCAATCCTTTTGTTTGTTGATTCACTACCGTCACTGGTTAACTTTGAACCCAACTGATCACCATCCTCTCTATCTAACTCAGACCATTCTATCACAACAAATACACTATCTTTTTCTGTATACTGAACTATTCTAGGGTTTATACAAACCACTGTTCCAATCACTGACACTAATCCCCTGTATACTAAAGGCTACACTGCCGAAGATGAGGCTCCTGCTGCTGCTATCTCTTTTGGACTTTTTCGTTATAATCTGCCTCTGGTCTTTTCTAGGTTTTTACAGCTAAAACAGCAAATGTTAGGACTTATGATTTGATGAACGATCGACCAAAGTGTACGATGTATGCATGAGATGTAGTGAATGCCAAATGAGGTTATGTCATGATGGGTGTTGGACCTCATACCCATATGCATTTGAGATGATATCTTTATGCAGACGTACGTGGTAGCTATTAGAGGAACCACGCCCAAAAGAGGGTAGATTCACTCACAGAGTTGGTACAATTCTGGTGCTGAATGGTCAGGGGCGCACTGATGTCCCTAAACCGGGGCAAGACAATGCTTGTAGGATAAGACATATGATAAAACCGATAGTGCGATGTTATGCATGCTTTAAATTGGTATGATATGAAACAAACAATATGACATCCGTACAGGTAGGACCCGCTTACTTGGAGAACACACAATATGACATCTGTACAGGAAGGACCTGTTTATTGGGAATACATGTAGGACCTACATACTTGGAAATAACAAATATGACATCCATACAAGTAGGACCTGCTTGCTGGGAAATAAAGAATATGACATCCATATAGTTAGGGCCCTACTTACTGGGAAATAAAGAATATGACATCCATATAGGTCGGACCTGCTTACTGGGAAATAACGAATATGACATCCATATAGGTAAGACCTGCTTGCTGGGAAATAAAGAATATGACATCCATACAAGTAAGACCTACTTACTGAGGAATAACAAATATGACATCCATATAGGTAGGACCAACTTACTGGGAAATAATGAATATGAAATCCATACAGGTAGGACCTGCTTATTAGGGAATAACGAATATGACATCCATACAGGTAGGACCTGCTTACTAAAGAATAATGAATATGACATCCATACAGGTAAGGCCTGCTTACTGGGAAAGGGATAATATGATATTCGTACAGGTAGGACCTGCTTTTGGAGCAAGCCACTGCTTACAGAAAGGGAATTCGTACACAAGTGTACAAGGATGGAGCTTCGGCGTACTTGAACACCTAAGGGTTTAGGAACAAGACACTGCTAGCAATGTTCTACTCGTACACGAATGTGTATGAATGAAGTTTCGGTGTATTTGAACGCCTAAGGTCCAGGAGCAAGACGCTGTTTGCGAACTTTTATTCGTACATGAACATGTACGGACAGAGTTTTAGTGTATTTGAATGCCAAAGGTCCAAGAGCAAGATGTTACTTGTGATGTTGTACTCGTACATGAATGTGTACGTACGGTGTTTCGGCTTATTTTAACACCTAAGGTCCAGGAGCAAGATGCTACTTGCAACATTTATACTCGTACATGAATGTGTACGGATGGAGTTTTGGCATATTTAAATGCCTAAGGTCAAGGAGCAAGATGCTACTTATGATGTTTATACTTATACACGAATGTGTATGGATGAAGTTTCGGCATATTTGAATGCCTAAGGTTTAGGAGCACAACACTGCTTATGACGTTGTACTCATACACGAGTATGTACGGAAGAAGTTTCGGCATATTTGAACGCCTAAGGTTCAAGAGCAAGATGCTACTTGTGACATTTATACTCGTACACGAGTGTGTACGGATGAAATTTCATTGTATTTGAACACTTAAGGTTTAGGAGCAAGCTACTACTTATGACTTTGTGCTCGTACACGAATGTATACCGATGGAGTTTCGGTGTATTTGAACACTTAAGGTTCAGGAGCAAAATGCTGCTTATGATGTTGTACTCATACATGAATGTGTATAGATGGAGTTTCAATATATTTGAATGCCTAAGGTTCAGGAGCAAGACGTTTCTAGCGACGTTGTACTCATACACAAATGTGTACGGATGAAGTTTCAGCTTATTTGAATGCCTAAGGTCCAGGAGCAAGATGCTACTTGCAACGTTCATACTTATAATTTGAATGCTTAAGGTTCAGGAGCAAGATGCTACTTGTGACATTTATACTCAAACACAAGTGTGTACGGACAGGTTTCAGCATATTTGAACACCTAAGGTTCAGGAGCAAGATGTTGCTTGTGAAGTTTATACTCATTCATGAGTGTGTATGGATGGAGTTTCGGTGTATTTGAACACCTAAGGTTCAGGAGCAAGAAGCTACTTGCGACTTTGTACTCATACATGAATGTGTACTGATGGAGTTTTAGCATATTTAAACGCTTAAGGTTTAGGACCAAGATGTTGCTTATGATGTTGAACTCATACACGAATATGTATAGATGGAGTTTTGATGTATTTGAACACCTAAGGTTTAGGTTCAAGATGCTGCTAGCTACGTTGTACTCGTACATAAATGTGTACGAATGACATATTTGAACGCTTAAGTATTAGGAGCAAGATGTAGCTTGCAACGTTGTACTCATACACGAATGTGTACGGATAGAGTTTCGGTGTATTTGAACACCCAAGGTTTAGGGGCAAGACATTGCTAGCGAAGATGGACTAGTACACAAGTATGTACAAACTGCATTTCAGATTATCTATACGCCTAAGGTTTAGGATACAATACACTGCTTGCATGGGTAGACTTGTACACGAGTGTGTGCAGACATCATTTTAGTGCATTTGTACGCCTAAGACTCAAGAGCAAGATGCTGCTTGCAAGGGTAGACTCGTACATAAGTGTGTACGGACAACATTTCAGCGTATTTATACACCTAAGGGTTTAAGAGTACGATCGTGCTTGCAAGGGTAGACTCGTACATAAGTGTGTATGGATAACATTTTGGCGTATTTGTACGCCCAAGGTTTGACATAAGAAGCTACTTGTAAAGAGTGTACTCGTACGTGAGTGTGCACGGATGGTGTTTCGGCGTATTTATATGTTGAGATTTTTCACCGGAAATCACCAGATAAAAGCAGAAGAACGTGATGATTTCCTCAAATCCAGTCCCAGGAGCAATTGAAGTGAAAATTGCAAAACATAAAATTCAACAGAAAGAGATCATATTCTTACCTGGAATATCTCTTCTAGAGATGGATGAAGACTGCAGGAATCAAAATAGAATCCCTCCTCGTTCTCATTCATGAACGCCTAACGAACACGACCCGTGCTAGCGTAGGAAAAACGAGCAATGGAGAGGAGGCTAGGGTGGAAAATTTCGGCTATCTTTGCTTAGTCTTACTTGGCCGAAATCTTCCCTAGGTTAATACCCTAGGTTGGCCGAATTCCCCTAGGGGAATTTAGGCCCAGCTTGGCTCCTTCATTTTGTGTGGGTTTCCTTCTTTTAATTCAGGCCCAATCTAATTTTAATTATTCTGGTTTAAATTAATTTCAAGCCCAATTTTAACATACCCATATATTTAATAAATTACACCAAGTAATATATTATTTACATCTAAATTAAAATTAGTTTGATCAATTAATTTAATCCATCAAATTAAAATTAAATCTTCACAAAATAAAATCATATGTAAACTTATACATATGAATATTTCCACTTAGGAAATAATCTCATAACTAATCCAATTAATTATGAAGAGCCAATTGAATATGTATTAATTTTATTATTATGATCAATCTAATTGATCTTTATAATATGATTAATATATATATATACCTCTCTCTCCACAGTGTATACTCCAAGTATACATGTAATTCCTTAAGTCGGTGTTCAGTCGTTCTATGTGTACAATCCCGTGGGCCCATCTTTATGTTGGCAGCGGGCCTTTGGCCCACAGACTACAGTTGGGCTCTAGCAAGCCACTGCAGCCCCTAATTAAGAGAGAGATGGCAGTCTAACTATTATCATAACCCTGTAGTTTAAACTTGTACATCTCATGTTATTGATATCGGTGTCTAACACAGAGGCATGGATTGATCACCCTCTTTTGTGTCGGACATTAACTTGATCCCGAATGCACTGAAGTTCACAAACAAGTTCCTACTTGTTTGGGTGTGGCCACACTCTTATCAGTCACATTCATCAAGAGGCCGGTGATATCTTCCCAGTGGACTACTGAGTGATAAATCCCTTCTGCATATCCATAGCATTACCATGCTAAGTGACTACCTGAAAGTACCCATACTTGGCACCCTGTTACAGGCCCTTTAGATGTACCCCTAAGTATGCGACCTCACATGTAACACCATCATATGGTCAGGTCAAAGGATCCATACAAGTACTACACGAGAATCACTTGTGATACTATACCATGTGGATTTCTCACTTAGTGGATCTATCCAGTACCATGCCCCTTATGCATGTACCCATTAACTTGGTTGACATTCCATGTCCAATGACCGGTAAGACACCGCCATACAACCAGGTTAATAATAGTCTCTTGTTCCATTCATTCCCATGACTGGAACAGACTACGGATCTATTTATGGTCATATCGTTTACCCTATCCTTGGTCTTACTGCCAAGTGCATGACACTGGTCATTATGGATATGGATATGTCCATCAGATACTTCATTTAATATATTGCACAAGATAAATATAATAAATGAATTAATGCCTTTATTAATAACACATATAAGTATAATACATGAATCCAATTAATGTATGATACAAATGCAAGGACCAATGCCTCGGGACTAGGGCATATCCCACATTATACACCTAAGGTTTGATATAAGACACTGCTTGTAAATAGGGACTCGTACATGAGTATGAACAGCATTTTGGCATATTTGTATGCCTATGGTTTGATACAAGACGGTGCTTGTAAAGGTGGACTCACAAACGAGTGTGTATGAATAAAGTTTTAGCGTATTTGTACGCCTAAGGTTTAGGAGCAAGACACTGCCTGCGAAGGGTAGACTCGTACATAAGTGTGTACAAACAACATTTCGGTGTATTTGTATGGCTAAGGTATATTGACATCGTATGATAAACACTATGGACGGATATAAATGCATGACACCTAAATCAGACATTGTTATGATGATATGCCTGAAGCTTAATGATGCAAATGTCACACGATGCATATGGCTGCATAGAAGAAGGTTAGGGTGAATGCACACAGATGTTGATTATGCACATGTTATGGTAAGGGATATGTGTCACATAACATATATTATGGCTACATAGAAAGGTTAGTCGTGCATGCACATAAATGATGTATATTGTGGTGAAGGATGTTTTTTCACACCATATGGCTGCATGAAAGAGTTAGTCATGTATGCACAACATGCATTTACATGTTTTACATGGATTGAATGAAATAATTATAAATCCTACACATCGAGCAAAAATTTTTGCATAAGAGAATGCTCACCCTCCCAACCTTATTTCTCCCCGATGGTCAATTCAAAATTGTCCTTATAATTAGGGGATAACAAAGGCACCTCTCAAAAATGCAATTTTTTTTAAGTTCTGGATACCCTAAGGGAAAATTGCTAAGGCTTTCTATATAGGTTATGGTCATGCCAAGGGTTAATATCAAGGTTCCCGCAGTAATATCTACTCCTCACTTCTCCCCACTTAAGGGTCCGAGTGAAGGGGTTCGTACTAGGCTGCAAGTGATGTACCATATCCGTGTTCTAGGGAGCTTTCGGTGTATCGGCTACACTTCAACAGTACATGAATGAGGGAATTTTCAGGAACATGTGTGCATAAGTGCCTATGATAAAAATGCTTGGAAATTAAATCTAGGCTAATAAAGCGCATAAACACCCAAAATTAATTTTATAAAAAAAATGTGTACACAATGGATCATAAAAAAAATGAATGTTATTCTTGTGAAATGAATTTCTGGAACTGCAGGGGTTCGAAAACGGGTTAGATCTGAATCTTGGGATCTAGATCTAACGATAAAACAATTTTTATTTTTGTGATTTTAACACGTAGAAATTCATTTTAAGGTTTTCTCCTTTTGAATTTTGCGATCCATTAGGGGTCTATCAACAGATTAGATTGAGAAATCGAAGATTTTCGCCTTAGATTCCTAAAACTAAAATTCACAGAAAACAGGGAAAAATTTAAGCGCACGGCTCATAGACCAAGATGAGCCGTGCGGCTCAAATCCCTAAAAAAAAGGGCCGTGAGGTCTAAAAAATGGGCCGTACAGCCCTGTCTTAAATTTACAGCAAAATTCTTTTTCGGTTTTGCACAACACAGAGAAATCAAACAATGCAGGGATAAAGAGATAAGATTTTATAGCCTTTCAGTGATTACCTTTATTTTCGAGAAATAATCTAAATCCGATCCTTAGAGCTTTGAATTAGTGTAACTCGTGAATACGAACTGAAACTCACCAGGAAACCAAAATGCAACATTATATAGCTTCAAACCAAGGTGTTTTGCATATGGAAATGTGATTTGGTGTTTGAAATGATTGAGTTTGGCTTGGATTTGGTGTTGAAAAAAATTGATTAGTGTTGGAATGGAGGTGATGGGGATGTTGGGTTGTCAGGAAAAAAGAAAGAAATGTTGAAGAAGTAGGAGAGAATAGCCGTGGAGATGAAGGCTTTAATTGGTAAGTGTGATCTGTTCCCCCCTTTCCCTTTAATTTCCTGTAATACATCCCTCCTTCCCGTAATGACATCATAATCCAAGAAAATCATTTTCTATTCTGTGTAAGTGGGCAATTTATCTAATATGAATATGTCATGTTGATGTGGTCTAGGATGTTCTTGCTAATATGTTAAGGCACTATGGTAGGCATTGTATGTTAAGCACTTAACAAGTATAACTTTACACTAGTATGGGTTATATTAAGACTCACTGATATGGTAATAAACCACTGATGAAAGACTGTTTTGACATATTTGCAAATATAATATGTGTTTTTATGATAATATGACATGGTTTACTAATGCACTAATATGGTCTACCGATAGCTAATATGAAATGATATGTATTAACGCTTGCTGAAATTCAGTACACTACTAATATATGTCATATTTCTTATATACATTTTGTTCCTGCTGATATGGCATCCTGTGATATAGTACATTGTTGCTATATACTAATGCTCGCTGAAATTCAGACCATTTGTACTATATGTCCTTGATACAAATGCTCTTACTGATTTGTATAATATGCATATTGGTATGATACTGTGACAAGCACTATTCCTTATTTTATGCTATACATAATTTATCTGTAAGTGATGGTATTCATTGTGTGTTTGTATGTAGACTTTGTAAATTCCAGGTGGCATATATATGTGATAATGTGCTACTAATGTTACTGATATGCTTTTAACTGATATATAGGATATGAGCCTTTGCTAATATATATAAATGGTATAATATGTGTTTTAGCTGATGAATGTATTTTACCTGTAAACATGGGTATAGAAGTAATTGATAAGTACTGGAAATAGTCCTGTGTATTGTTTCTACATGTGGTTTGGTTTGAATACATACATATGGTTTTGAAAAGTAATCCTAAACAATCACTTTAATATGTTTTACTCTCATTTGCATACACAAATTGATGCCATGAAATACTCCATGTTTCCATATTAATAATATTGTGATATATGGATATTTTTGCTGAAATGTTGAAACTACAACATTAATACTTGCATAAGGAATTTCCTTGTTCACTAAGAAAAATAGTTTTAAATGCAAAATCCATTTATCCATTGCCAAATGGACTTAATTTAGGCTTTCAAGGATAAAAAATAATCCTCAGTCCAAACTAAGCAGAGCATGGAACCATTTTCAAGTTTCTGGGCTAATATAAAAACAAAATGGGTCGGTTCTCTATCTCTCTTCTCTATCAAGTTTTATATCATAATTTATATACAACCATCCTTTATAAAAATTAGTTATTAAAAGAATTTTTTGAATTTGGGAAGGTTTTGAAAAAGTTTGAATAACTAATTTCAAATTAGATACATTTTCTAATCTCCTCAAATCTTATTTTATAGATAAACTTTCTTAAATTAGAATTTTTCAAAATTCATTTAAGAAAAATCCATCAGGAGATCACAACTTTAGGGGAAGCTTATTTCTCGCTAGAAAACAATTTCTCCCGAAAATTAATTTTTATCTCTTCAATAAATTCAAGATATGATAAGGTTGTCATCATCAAAAAAGGGGAGATTGTAGAACCTTGTTTTGATGAAAACAACTTTATATTTGAAGAAGATAAATACTTTGAGAATTAATGAAAAATAAATGTGATTTTATTTTTAATTAAGTAAACAAAGTATAAAGGTGAAGACTTACAACAAAGACATTGGAAGGATATTATAAAAAGAAGATAAAAATGTTTGGAGTAATAAGATAAACATTGCTTCAGGAGGCTGAACACTTAAGAAATTTTGTTGCAAATCTTTAGAGGCCTAAACACTGTATAACGAATACATTCAGAGACCTGAAGAAGTTAAATTCAAATCTTTAGAGTCATGAACATTGTATAGTGACCATATTCAAAGACTTGAAGATTCAACACAAATCTTCATATGCTTGAACATGTAGAACAGATACATTCAAAGACTTGAAAAAGTTCATCACAAGTCTTCAAAAGGCTAAACACTATGCAACAGCTAGTTTCAGAGACCTGAAGAAGATCAAAATAAAAGCTTCAAAGGGTTGAATACTGTATAACGACTAGTTTCAGATGCCTAAACATAAGTGGACAGAATTTAAGAATCAACTCCAAACTAATTCTCCAATGCCTATAGATAGAAGATAATTGCAACATTTCAACTTGGAAAGACAATTTGCAAAGCATACAATACAATCAAAGCAATCAAAGTATTCTTGAGCAGTCTTTCCAACAAACTTCAAAGAGAGTAATTGAAAGATATTCAAGTCTTCGTCAAAGCAATTCATACACTTAAATCTAATATTTTGAGTGAATTGTAAAATCACACTAAGGGATATTAGTGTGAGAGGGAGCTTTGTTGTTAAAGTTTCATCAACAAAGTTTTGTAAAATTTTGGTTGTTGATCTTTGAAAAACAACAAGTTGTAAAAGTTTGGTGTTTAAGCTTGCAAAAAGCACTGGCTGCCTCGATCTTAGGCCGAAGAAGTATCATTGTCTTAATCCTAGATTAAAGTAGGATTGATTTTCTTGATGTTGGACAGAAGAAAGATCACTTGGGTTGATTCCTGTTGTTAAAGAAATTGTAGTGGAAAATCTCAAGTGGTTCACTTGGGGACCGGAGTATGACAGTTAGCCCGAACCTGTATAAATCTTGGTGTCATCAGTATCTTTATCCCTAATCTCTTTAATTAGTCCGAATACATAGATACCCCCCTGAACCTAGCCAAAAACGCCTACTGCCCCCTAAACTTTGAAAATATCCTAATACCCCCCTGAACTTCTTAAAAGCGTTCTAATGCCCCTCTAAGTTTCTTAAAATTAGCCCAGTTTACCCCCTAAGTCCTATAAAAATCAGAGTTTGCTTTGAAAAGTCAAACATAAGACAACTAATAATTGAGTGACACATAGCAGCAATAGGGGAAAATTGGGTCACTTTTTCAAAGTTCAGGGGGGGCATTAGAACATTTTAAAAGTTTAAGGGGCAGTAGGTGTTTTTGGACAAGTTCAGAGGGGTATCTATGTATTTTGCCCTTTAATTACTATCATTTATATTTATGCATTTATTTTTACAGTATTAGCTACATAAAGATACTATTTTTTTCTTCTAAAGCAATTATATTTATAAGTTTTACAAATTACTTTATTTCATATTTTTAAGTAAGACTTGTTTTTTGGGCAAAATTGTTTTTGAATAAAAGTTTTTATAAAAAGAATTTTTATTGATTTTGTTTTTGCACCAATTTTCTATGCATGAAAGAACAAAATGTATCTTATAGACTCTTCATATGTCCTTGGACGGTTGCTTGGATATTGGGTTTGCTACATGAATTGAAATCGGTTATGACATTCTCTCTCGTTGTTGGTTTCTGATAACAACATCTTGAATTGTAGCTTGTTGCTATCATAAATCTTGATTTTGTGGGGACTAAATAACAATGGAGATGTATTCATGCCCCCTTCTTATGTTTGTTCACACAAAATTTCCGTTCATGATAGAATGTGATCAAAGCCAAAATTACTCTCAAGTTCCTTATTGCACTTAGATTGACTTTATGCATTTTAATGTTATGCATGTTGGATCTTTTCAGATGATTGAATGCATGCATAGTATCATGTACATATAATTGCCACAAAAGTAAGAAAAAGATATTGATGTTCATTTCATTCAAAATAAACCATTCAAGCATTTACATCTTATAAGAAACATTATAGAAAAAAACCACTTTATACATAAAAAAAGCTTTCAAAATATTAGTGTCATTGCCTCACTTCATTCACCGTAACTAATTCATAGCAGACTCGGCAATTTTTCTTCTTTTTCTTTATGAATAGTAATTCGAGCAACTCTCTCAACCTCATATTTTCTCTTATTACCAGTGATTGTCTATCTACATTAAATGCATCTATTAACTTTAACTTTCCTTCATCAACCAATTTTTGAATATCTCTCAACTTGTAGTAATTATTGGTTCTATGACCAACCGCCATATTATACGTGTAAAAATTATCTGCTTCAGATGGCTTCTAAGAAAGCCTTAACGAAGATAACAAACCCTTATTCCTGCTTTTATCAAAAATTCTGGATAATGATAAAGACCAAGGAGAAATTCCAATTGATCCCTTATTTGTCTTCTGAACTAATCATCCTTAGGTGTTAGTCACTGATTCTGTACTTCTTTTATCAAAATGATCAACCGTGGACATATATATCGACCTAAGTAGACTTTCAAGTTGCGACATTGATATTTTTGTAGTTGATATTCCACTCACATTGTCATGTATAACAGGTAATACTGAACCCTTACAAGAGACATCTTTTGACACTTAATGATCTAGAGAAAGAACTTTAATGTCTTAGCTAACCTTATCTCTAATGATAGCACATTTTTTAGTGAAAACAAATTTCTTTTCCAAGTTTCTACTACAGTCTTTTCTAATTCAACATATCTCTTCACCAACCATTCTATCATGGGAAGTCCTTTTAATGTTGAAGCCACCTCTTTCCTGATAATGCTATGGAATTGATCAGAAACAACATAGTCTTCAAAAGCATCTGCTATAATATTTGCATCTATCTGACTGACCGTTTCTACTCTATGTTTCCTTGCTAATTCTGTGCTTTCACCTGAGCCATCACACTTCACATCACTGAATACTAAAGGAGTTAACCCTTTGATGTAAGTAGCTTCACTGACCATTACTGTATCAGATTAGACTAAACAACTTAAGCTAATACATAATCTATTAGCAATCAACCGATAAAGCGGAAATACGCATTGATTTTCTCAAATCCGTTCCCAGGAGCAATTGAAATGGAAATTGAAAACAACAAAACAAAATGGAGAAAGAATAGATTCTCACCAGAAAATCTCTTTAAGAGATGGTTGTAGAAATCGAAACCGACTTCCTCCACGTTCCCGTACACGAACGGCTATAGAACACAACCCGTGCTAGCGAGAGGATCGGCTCGAATGAGAGGAAAGGCTGCTGGAATTTTCTATCTAATTCATCTATGTTGGCAGAATTCTCTAGGGTATTTTAACCCTAGAAGGCTGAAATTTTTCTTTAAAAATTTCGGCCTATTCTTCTTTAATTTTATGCGGGCCTTTTTCTCCTTTAAGTCCAAGTCTGATTTAATTCTTCCGGTCCAATTTAATTTCAAATTTTATTTTAATTCAACATGTATGTGAATGTATTATACCATATAATATATTACATATATTTAAATTAAAATTAATTTGACAAATTAATTTAACCAAGTAATTAAATTAGACTTTCATAAAATTAAATACATGTATACCTATACATGTAAAATATTTCCACCTAGAAAATAATCTCATAAATTAATTCATTGAATTAATTATAAGAAGGCCAATACAAATATTAATTATATTATTTTGATCAATCCAATTGATCTGTATAATATAATTAATACAATCTTCTCTCTCCGGTGCGTATTCTCCAAGTATATTGTTGATCCCTTTAGTTCGAGTTCAGACATTCAATGTTTACGATCCTGTGAGCCCATCTTTATGTTGGCAGTGGGCCTTTGGCCCACAGACTGCAGTCGAACTCTAGCAAGCCACTGCAGCCCCCAATTAAGATGGAGATAGCAGTCCAACTGTAATCATAAACCTGTAGTTTAAACTTGTACATCCTATGTCAATGACATTGGTGTCCAACACAGAGGCATGGATTGATCAACCTCTTTTGTGTCCGGATTTTTACTTGATTCCGAATGAACTTATGCTCACAAACAAGTTCCAACTTGTTTAGGTATGGCCACACTCTTACCAGTTGCATTTATCAAGAGGCTAGTGATATCTTCTCAGTGGTCTACTGAGTGACATTCCCTTCTACATATCCATAGCGTTGCCATGTTCACTGACATACCCGAATGTACCTATACTTGGTACCCTGTTACAGGTCCTTTAGGTGTACACCAAAGTATGTCACTTTATATGCAGCACCATCATATGGTCAGGTCAAAGGATCTATACAAGTGCTACACGAGAATCACTTGTGATACTGTACCATATGGATTTCTCATTTAGTGGATCTATCCAATACCATGCCCCTTTTGCATGTACCTATTAACTTGGTTGACATCCCATGTCCAATGGCCAGTAAGACACCGCCATACAACCAAGCCAATGATAGTCTTTGGTTCCATTCATTCCTATGACTGGAGCAAACTACAGATCTCTTTATGGTCATATCGTTTTTTCTATTCATGGTCTTACTGCCAAGCGCATGACACTTGTCAACATGGATATGGATATGTCCATTGGATACTTTATTTAAAACATAGCACAAGATCTACAATAAATAGATTAATGCCTTTATTTAATGACACAAAATGTATAATATATAAATTCAATAAATGTACAATACAAATACAAGGACCAATGCCTTGGGACTCGGGCACATCCAATAGGGAGGAGAATGTAACACCCCAAATTAATTGTGCTTTAATTACCTAAATAAAATCATAGTATGCATATATGTTTATATATGTTTAAGAGAATTAATGATAATTTATTTGGGAAAGAATTGAAATTTTACTTGCTAGGAGGGACTAAGTGGGAAATTTTTATTCCTCATTCTTTTTATTTCGCTGGTCGAACCAACAATTAATCCTCTTCTTCTTCCTTATTTCTTTTCCCTTTCTTTCTTACCTTCATTCTCTCTCAATTCTCGTCTGTTTTTCGCAATCTTTATATCGAAACGAAGCTCTCAACACATACTACAAGTGTATGTAAATTTTAGGAGAAGAAATTAAGTGTTGAGAGAGATATAAAAGCAAGAAATCTCATACTATTGGCTGTCCCCTCGATTCATTGCCTTCTGCTTAAAATTTTGAAAATCTGATCCCTGAAACGGACTCAGGAGGCTAGAAAACCTTTGGGTAGGTTGGTAATCAAAGCTTACACGAGTGTTTTCCAGTGATCGGAGCTTCGTTGGTAAAATTCTAATTTTTCTGATTTATCGAGTTTTTGGTAGAATTAGGATAATCTAAAGGTATATTTAGAATCCTGAAGTTATAATCTAACTGATAGTATGAATCGTTTTTACATAGGACAAGTTCGAATTTTTTCGGCGACGGAAACTATTTCCGGCGAGGTATATAATGTACTTGAAATTAATATTAGAAAATTCCAAATATTATTTGGAGAAAGATTAATTCTTGGACCTTGCCCAATTTCTCAAAGTGTTAGATTTTATTAATTTTGGAAATATATTAGTTAGTTAATTAAAAGAAAACAATTGTTAAATTCTTGGTTTGTGAAGGATGTAATTATGTTAATGGAGTAATTTAATTGAGGTTGTTGATAGGATGAGAATATTTGATGTCATAGGAATTGAATTAAATATTAGTATATGTGTTGATGAAGAGAATTGATACTACATGGAATTTAATTGAGTTGGCTATCCAGGCGGGTTATTAAATTGCAGTCTATGGAAACCGACTGGAATTATTTGTGTGGATTATAGAAGTGTAGTTTTATACATGTTTGACCCTAATTATAATTAAGGACATATCCATTTTATAGGGGAAACTCTGCTAAAATTTTTATTGATATTTTGGGTAACTAGAATAATTATTTTCTTCCTCATTTCCATTCTAAATTTTCTTATGTGGACATTCAATCGGTAGGCGGACCAACAGAACCGGAGAAATAGGATTCGTCAGCTAGGAGTATCTGTGAGTTAATTATATGTATTGCATTTTTAGTTTAGCATTTGCATGCACGACATATTTTCAATATATATTTCTACCATGTGATTATTATAATTATTTTAAGAAGAGTATTGCCTATACTTATAATTATATTTATATATATATTTCCAATTGTGGTTTAAATACGTGTTATGGACATGCTTCCTGGTGAGCGGCATCAGGACCTTGTACGCACAGGTACTATCTGGCTTATGGAAACTAAGTATGAAATTGATGATATGGATTATGGACAAGCTCGGTTGAGTTATTCTAGGGCTATATGATTTTATGGAATTGGAATTAAGTGAGGCTGTGTATGGGTTCGGTTGAGTTATTCTCGGTCCCCCAGTTATTGGATATAAGAGAGCCGGATGGCTATATAGATTATTCGATATGTTGGGTATTGAGGTTTAGGATCCATAACGTATGGAAACCACTTATTAATAATTGATTTATTATTTGATTTACCGAAATCATGTGTATGAATGCTTGTATGACATATATGTATATATACATATGTAAAGTATTGTGTGATTAGATGATTGCTAAATTATTCATGCATTGCATATAATTAATTCACTATGGGAGGTCTGACTCCCTAAATTTTTCAGGTAGCTAGAAGCGAGTTGCAGCCTAAGACCTTCCTCCGGGCGGCACATTAGCCTTATTATGTAGGTTATTATTAATTGTATTTAATGTATTAAATTTCTAGATCGCAGTACCAGATTAAGGATTATATTTAAAGTTGTGTATGTATAAGGGATTTAAAGTGTCAAGTATGACAGATTTAGTTATTATATAATTGAGTATTTAATTTAGATTAAGGTTTTAAGGCTTGCTACGGGTTCCGGTGGCGATATACCTACCCGTTCCTTAGTGCCGGTCACGGTCCGCGAGATGGGTCGTGACAATTGATCTCCTCCACAATCCCATACACGAACGGCTTCAGAGCGAGAACCCGTGCTAGCGTCGGATCGACGAAAAGAGGAAAATTTTGTGGTTGAAATTTTTTTCCTAGGAAGTGTTTTACTAGCCAAAAATTACAGCTTGGTTTTTATCCCTCTTGGCTGAATTTCCCTTGTGGAAATTTAGGTCTTTAGGGTTTTCATTTTAGGCTTTTCCTTACCAAAGCCCAAGTCCGAAATTAATTATTTAGGCTTAGCTTTAATTGTAAATTTAATTTTAATGTTTTATGTATGTGAATATATTATACCATATAATATATTACGTGCCGTTTTAAATAAAAATTAATTTGAGCAATTAATTCAACCTAGAAATTAAAATTAGACTCTTTATAAAATTAAATGCATGTAAACTTATACATGTGAAATATTTCCATCTAGGAAATAATATCTTAAATTAATTTATTGAATTAATTACATGAAACCCAATACAAATATTAATTATATTATTTTGATCAATCCAATTGATCTATATAATATAATCAATAAAATCCTCTCTTTTTAGTTGGTATACTCCAAGTATACAGTTGATCCGTTAAGTTCAAGCTCAGACGTTCAACGTGTACGATCCTGTGGGCTCGTCTTTATGTTGGCAGTGGGCCTGTAGGCCACAGACTGTAGACAAGCTCTAGCAAGCCACTACAGCTCCCAATTAAGACGGAGATAGCAGTCTAACTGAAATCAAAACCCTGTAGTTTAAACTTATATATCCCATGTCATTGATGTTAGTGTCTAATACAGAGGCATGGATTAATCACCCTCTTTTGTGTCTGGACATTAACTTGATCCCGAATGAACTGATGCTCACAAACAAGTTCCAACTTGTTTGGGTGTGGCCACACTCTTATCAATTACATTCATCAAGTGGTTGGTGATATCTTCTTAGTGGACTACTAAGCGACATTTCCTTCTGCATACTTATGGTCCTACCATGTTCATTGACATACCCGAACGTATCCATACTAGGCACACTGTTACACGGCTTTTAGGCGTACACCAAAGTATATCACTTCACATGCAACACAATGATATGGTTAGGTCAAAAGATCCATACAAGTACTACACAAGAATCACTTGTGATACTATACCATGTGGATTTCTAGTTTAGTGGATCTATCCAGTACCATGCCCCATTGCATGTACCTAACTTGGTTAATATTCCATGTCCAGTGGCCGGTAAGACACCCCCATACAACCAAGCTTATGATAGTCTTTGGTTCCATTCATTCCCATGACTGGAATAGACTATGGATAACTTTATGGTCATATCATTTTCCTTATCCATGGTCTTACTGCAAAGTGCATGACACTTGTTAACATGGATATGGATATATCCATTGGATACTCTATTTATTACATTGCACAAGGTATATAATAAATAGATTAATGCCTATATTCATTAACACAAATTATATAATACATAAATCTCATTACAAGATACAAAACGTATGATACAATACAAGGACCAATTTTGAGTGGACGACCTTTTAAACACAGGACGTGGCGAAGCGGACGGGGAAAAATGATGATTATTATAGATTATTTTGGAAAACGGATTTTGTTTATCTTAAGTTAGAAAATTGTGGATTTAATTTGGAAATTCTTTTGTAGAAAACATTTTCCCTTTTTTAACTTAAAGACCTCGAAACTTAAATCTCGATATCAGTGACAGAGTCGCCACCCGGATCAGCTCATCCAGGAATTTCGGTACAGCTCCCTACCGAGGACAGACTACTGTACCTAATCCAGAGATTTAGGGTTCAGGCAAGTGACTTACTTAACCTCTAGCTTGCTTTCACTTTACAATTTATATTACCATATTTAATTCGCTTTATTATCTTTCTCCAACTCCAATTTGTTTATTTTAATTATCGGATGCTAAAGCAAAATGCAGGAAATAAATTGCGGGAAATTAAATCATACATTCAAAACATACAAAAAATGATAAAGGCTGATTATACAACCCAATTGAATAAAAAATAAAAACTCTCGTCCTCACTTTACAACTGCCTAAAATACACGATTTATCTAAAAAAAATACAATCGCCTAGGATACACGAATAAATCTATTGAATACATCAAAAAATAAAAATAAGAATAAAAAGCTGCAAAACAGAGAGTTAGCACAATATACGGCACGCCACAAATTGGACTCAAGTAAGACAGAATGGGATTTTAAGAATTCGGGAACATGTAATTAGGGGGATAACCAAGTCGGCTCGGCTAGCCGGCCCGATTAGACCTGAAAAACATTTTGAAACGTCCCTGTATTTTTGGTTTTGTGGGAAAATCATTTTGAAAACATTTTATTTTCCGGTTTAATTGATTTTGGCATGTGAGGTGAGTCAGTTTTCGGGAGAATCGGGTCTCTGTCGTTGTATTGTTCTAAATGCAATTACATGGAAAATTAAATCTAAGGTAGAGAATGCACACAACAAAATTTATTTTGATGATTTTCTAATTTTTTGAATTTTTAGGGATTATTCTGGAAATTCTGCTCTTGGACGAGCACTATAGTCGTGCGACTGTAAATCATTCCAACTTCAAAATTTCACCAAAAATTATTCAAAATAAAACTGAAAGAAAACAGCTGGAAACCAAGAACACCCGTACGACTGTAGACTATTCATCAACTCAAGAACAGTCGCACGACTGTTCTTGATTTCCAGAAACAGAAAACGCAGAAATTGATTAAAAATGCACAAAACATACCAATTCACCCAGAAAGCATGAGAAATGGAGGGAATAAAGAGTGTTCACCTTTTTTGGCACTTATCCACCGTAGGATTGACCCCTGGCGTCGCTCCAATCCACTTAAATTTGCTCTTTTTCCTTGAATTGAAGTTGAGAAGTTTGGGTCCAAAATCTCCAAAATGCTTGGGAATCTTAAGGTTTCTAGTCCGAAATTTAATTTGTTTAGAGAGTCAGATTAGTAACCTATTGATTTCTAATAAATTTTTAATCTAAACACTCAAGAACTATAAAGAAAAAAGAAGAGAAAAAGAAGCTTGGAGTTTTTATGAGGTTTTCTTTTTCTTCCCCTTTTTCTTCCAATTCTCTCTCTCTCTACAGCTCTCTACCGAGGACAGACTACTGTACCTAATCCAGAGATTTAGGGTTCGGGTAAGTGACTTACTTAAACTCTAGCTTGCTTTCACTTTACAGTTTATATTACCATATTTAATTCGCTTTATTATCTTTCACCAACTGCAATTTGTTTATTTTAATTATCGGATGCTAAAGTAAAATGCAGGAAATAAATTGCGGGAAATTAAATCATACATTCAAAATATACAAAAAATGATAAAGGCCGATTATACAACCCAATTGAATAAAAAATAAAAACTCTCGTCTCACTTTACAACCGCCTAAAATACACGATTTATCTAAAAAAAAATACAATCGCCTAGGATACATAAATAAATCTATTGAATACATCAAAAAATAAAAATAAGAATAAAAAGCTGCAAAACAGAGAGTTAGCACAATATAAGGCATGCCACGAATTGGACTCAAGTAAGACATAATGGGATTTTAAGAATTCGAGAACATGTAATTAGGGGAATAACCGGGTCGACTCGGCTAGCCGGTCGATTAGACCTGGAAAACATTTTGAAACGTCCCTGTATTTTTGGTTTTGTGGGAAAATCATTTTGAAAACATTTTATTTTCTGGTTTAATTGATTTTTGCATGTGAGGTGAGTCGGTTTTCGGGAGAATCGGGTCTCCGTCGTTGTATTGTTCTAAATGCAATTACATGGAAGATTAAATCTAAGGTAGTGAATGCACACAAAAATATTCATTTTGATGATTTTCTAATTTTCTGAATTTTTATGGATTTTTAGAAATTTTTAGGGATTATTCTTGAAATTCTGCTCTTGGACGAGCACTACAGTCGTGCGACTATAAATCATTCCAGCTTCAGAATTTTGTCAAAAATTATTCAAAATAAAACTGAAAGAAAACAACTGGAAACCAAGAACACTTGTACGACTGTATTTACAGTCGTACGACTGTTCATCAACTCAAGAACAGTCGCACGACTGTTCTTGATTTCCAGAAACAAAAAACGCAGGAATTGAGTAAAAATGCACAAAAACACACCAATTCACCCAGAAAGCATGAGAAATGGAGGGAATGAAGAGTGTTCACCTTTTTGGCACTTATCCACTATAGGATTGACCCCTGGCGTCGCTCCAATCCACTTCAATTTGCTCTTTTTTCTTGTATTGAAGTTGAGAAGTTTGGGTCCAAAATCTCCAAAATGCTTGGGAATCTTAAGTTTTCTAGTCCGAAATTTAATTTGTTTGGAGAGTCAGATTATTAACCTATTGATTTCTAATAAATTTTTTATCTAAACACTCAAGAATTATAAAGAAAAAGAAGAGAAAAAGAAGCTTGGAGTTTTTGTAAGGTTTTCTTTTTCTTCCCTTTTTCTCCCAATTCTCTCTGTCTCTAAGACCAGAAAATCTAAGTGTCAAAAGTCCTCCCTTTTTCTTCTCTTCCTCCTCTTATTTTCTGCCTTTGCTTCACAAAAAAGGGGCATTAATTGCCCATCTTTCCCCTCTCTTTTCTTATGTCATGGGCATGGTCTTTTGCACCTACTCTGACGTTACAGTCATACGACTATAATTTAATTACAGTCACACGACTGTAACGACAGTCGCACGACTGTAAGTTGCAGTCATATGACACACACTTTTTTTCTAAAGGACGGAAAATTCCGGCGCTTACACCAATGCCTCGAGACTAGGGCATACCCAATAAAACTATCCTAAAAGACAAAGCTAGACCCTACTCAAAATCGACATAAGAGAAATCTGCATAACAACCAACACCCCCAAAGGACACAATGCATATTGCTCTAACTCTCACAATCTACAGTGAAACCACAGTTAAAGAAGGGAGGAGCAAACTCACCATGCGAAATATGATACCATAATATGCAAGACAATCAACATTCCCAAGGGGAAAACAGAGGGTTACTTCAAAGGTATGACTCTAGCATCGTCAGTTCTCAAACATAAAAAGTGAATCAACAATGCTGCAGAACAAGGAACTTAACACAACACAAAGAGATTACATTTTAGGTAAAATTCTTCAAATAAGAAAAAAGAAAAAGAAAAAAGAACAAATAATCCAAATGGGATGAGTGAGGAAGCACAGTCAAGAGAATAGAGGGAAATCGAATTGTTTATGTTAAGCTCAATCGAAATCAACACCAATCCATAAGCACCATGTCTATGATGATGACAGAAGGAATACCTTTGTAGTAAACTCTATGTTGCCTCATGAAAATGTTATGAAACTTGATACCAAGGCCAACCGTCATGATATGATTGAAAGACATCAACCCATAATTCAAACAGAACCTTCAAAGCTACCAAGTTTCAGGGAACAATCACAGACCTTGGAATTGAAGGGGGGCAATACAAGGGAGACAGTTTGACACAGCACCATGTAGAAAATAACTCAAATAGAATCCTCAAGATCAGTCACCAAAAAGATAGTCAAAGACCTTATGATCAAAGTGAAGCAGCTCTGAAGAATTAAACCAAGTAGAATCACTGACATCATCCTCGGCAGGATTGTCAATGTTGCTAAAAAAAGGATAAAAAAAGAGCCTGTTAAGGTAAAAATCCAAAAAGGGGGCCTCAAGCAAAATTTAGGGTGGCCTGATAGATTGAAAACCCAAAAAGGTAGTCTATGTAAGGCTTTTAAGAGAAAATCTCTCACATGGAAAATCGAAAAGGACATACCGATTGCAATAGAGGGTATTGCTTAAAGTCAAAGTTACTTTTGAGTTTCCTAATTGCACTCGTGTTGGTTGCATCATAATAATGTTATAAATGCTTGATATTCTGCTCAAATGCTCATAATGTAGATATAATATCATTGCATAGAAGTATCCATTAGTAGGCCATTGCATTCGAACAAGTTGCATTCAAGAGAAACTCAGAATCATGGAGAAACAGGCGGTATCGATGAGGGATCTAAAGAACCCCAACCAATTCGCTATTCATCCCTAGGGATTATGTTAAAAAAAAGAAGCAAAGATGGAGAGAGAAAGCAACTCGCTGATTCCCAGTACATTTCTCTTAAAGTCACAACCAAGCTCACTCATTCTCAATAACAGACAACGAGGGGCATCTGACGACCATTCAGAAGAGAATAAGGGGCATATAATAATTGGACCTAGAAGCTATCACAGCCATAAGCTTTGAGCCCAAATTCAGAGCATTGGGACTAAGAGTTATCACTATCCATTTGCCTCAGAAAAAGATCTCAAACCAAAATGACAAATTCACATGTATTTGTGTACATTTGCATATATTTGCATAGCATGTATACATCACACATATAAACACTCATCCATTTGCATTCGTATACATTTACATGCATAATGATAACATGCATTCATCCATATGAAATGAAGCCTCTCAAAATGTCTTTATTCTTGACCGAGCAAATTTTTGTTTTAAAATTGTTGGTCAAGGAATAAGTATGCCAACACAAACAACATCAACAAACCAATAGCTAAGTGCAGTAATCTTTGGTCTAACATGACCATTGACAACTTCAACTGCACTTAGTATAGCAAACCATAGTTCAGGATGGCCCTAATGACATCCACCGCTTAGCATAGCGAACCCAAATCCAACACATAACAATGTTCAGTAAAATGCTCCCAGTCTCCATACCAATAAGGATTGGCTTTGACAGTCATCAGGTCAGTCTTCTATCATTTATTCGCCGTGCTCTCTATCGTGTACTTAAATTCACCCTAAGATCTAGCAGGACTTGGCTAGTACTGAATTTAACTACACTAGGGGCAGTCTGTAAGCACAGATTTTTTTCAACCTCTATGATGAAGCTGTATTAGTTATCCTTTGTCTTGAGTTTCCTAGAGACACCAGCCCGAGAAGCAAGGTTTGAATTCTAACTCATATCAAAACAGACCGAAAACTATCAAAAAGCCAAAATGAGGAAGCTGACTTCAAAAGTTAGGCCGTACGACTTAACTGAAGGTGAGTTAAGCCATATCAAAAAGGGGTTAAGCAGCATAAGAGAGCTACTTAAAGTGGAAACAACTGTACCTGAGAGTTAGGCCGTATGATTAAACTTTTAGGCTGTACGGCCTAACTTTGGAAAAGATAAATCATATAGCTTATCTCTAAAAGCAAAAAGCAGAAACCAGTTGCCCACTTATGCAGATAGAGTATATAAGCTTTTCTTCAAAATTATCAATGGGTAGTAAGTATGACTACGAATATAAAAAAGCTATTACAGGAAACTAAGGATGAATCTCTCTAACCTTCAATCCTCAACTGTTCATCATCTTTAAACGTCAAAATCAAACTAAAAACCTCAACTATCAACCATCTATCTGAACTTCAATGTCAAACCCACTTCTATACACTGAGAAACAGGGATTCAAGACGGTTTGTGATTGTTTTTGGTGTTTTTAACGGATTTTGGTTGGCTTTGAGGATCAGATCCAAGAACTCAATCGAACCTTAGATAAATGCATCAAAGGTAACTTCTGAGAGGCCGTAAAATCCCTTCCTTTCATTTCTGTATTGTCTGATATTTTTATGCAGTGTTTTTTGCTTATACTCAAACTGTTATTTCCGTAAAGTTTTGAAATTGGGTCGTATGGCCTATTAAGCAACTTTTAAGCCACACAGCTTATTTATAGCCTGTGAGTTTGCAGCTTAAAATCCCTCTATTTTAGGGATCTTTTGGTTTTATGGAATCCGGGGTGAAGATCTGTGATTTCTGAGTCTAGCCAAGAGACAAATCCTTAAAGAATCTTAAAAATCAAAAAGAGAAACATAAAAATGATTTTTTACATGTTGAAATCAAAATAGAAAAACTACCTTTCTGTCAAACATAGGCCGTATAGGCTTACTTTCTGGAAAAATAAAGCATAAACGGTCTTGTTCATATGAGCTTAAGTTGTTCGATCCAATCTTTCTCAGGATCAGTGTTGGCGCTATTTCTCCCCACATCAGGTCGAGCGGCCTATCTTTGGCATGTTGAGCCGTGCAACTCATCATTTAAGCTGTATTACTCATCTTTATTTTCTTGAATTTATTTTAGTTTATCATTTATTCATTTATGCATTTTTTATTATTGAAAGTTGATTTTGAGTGTTTATATGCGTTACGACTTAGTTTAATTTCGAAGAATTTTTGAGACCCGAACATAAGGAATTTTTAGTAGATTCTTGGATACCCGGTCCATATTTTGCATGCTTAATAATAATAAAATTAACAAAAAATTTTTTCCAAAATTTTTTTCTCCAATCCAAAATACAAGACATTTATAAAATTATTTTTTAGGTCTAATCGGGTAAACCTACCGGGTTTTCCCTATTATCCCCTAAATCCTTGAGCCCGAGCTATCTAGATATCCCATTCTGTCACACCTGATTCTAATGTGTACTATTAACCTTTGTTTTGTAGGTAGATGTATGTTAGATTAGATATATGCTAGCTTTCTATTTTTAGCTTATTTTGTGTAGGTGATTGTAAATATTAGAATTCATGTAAAATAGCGCTAGTATCCCTAATCCCTTTTCATTAATTATATCCCCTAGGGTAGTTTATTCTATCTGGTTGTAATAATTTCATCTTCCGAATTTATTTATCGCTTTTTGCATTTATTTATGACTTTCTGTATTAGCATATAGAAATATAACTGGGGCTGAATACGGAATAGGAATTAAATAACAACAAGCACATATTTGGTATAGTTAAAGTTATTTCAAAATGAAGCAGAAATAAGTAGTTTGATCAGACTAGAATCTCTGTCTTAAAGATATTGGAATCCCTTTCGAGTTTGGCTACCGTAATTTTTCGGTAAGAGCTGAGCCGGGTGACGATCCTGTCAACCTTTAAGGTGTGAGGAATCGGTTTCATTTATTCCTTTTTATTCTGCCTTTTTTTCCAAAACCTCAAAACCTCATTTTCCCTAAATCTAAAAACCCGATACATATTTTGAAAACTCTCCATCACGGCCTCGTGGCCAGTCGCTCTCGAGGATCGCTCGCTCACACTCTTGATCAATTTTTCAAACATATTGAGTACTTGATCTTTTCATTTTAATATTGTTAGCCTGAAATAATTTTAAAGTTTTAAGCGATCAAATCATATAATTTTTAAATTATTTGGAAATGTTTGTTTCACAGTTTTACTATTGAAAGAAGTGTATTACACATAAGCAGATAGGTCGAGTTTGACACTAATAATATTGAAATGAAAAAATCATGTACTCAATATGTTAAAAAAAATTTTAAGATCAGTGGGCCAATTTAGTTATGGTAAAAGATCAAGAGGCTCAAGATGTGTTTTGCCTAAGATAAAAAAATAACTAAAAATAAATTAAATAAAATCAGTTTGATGCTTACAAATGAGAATTAAAGGTCGCGTGTGGATATGGATGGATATGCAGAGACTCTTCAACATTGTTTGTGATAGCTTATCATGGTATTCTATCTTGCCCTGTTCCGCTTTTAGCAGAAGCTATGTCAGATAAGGAAGCCTTTGCTTGGATAAAAAAGATGGCCACTCATTTGCACACGGAGATAGATTGTTTTATGCTGTACAAGGCTCTCATCACTTCATCCCTAAATCCGTTCACTATTATCATTTAAGATTGCATTATTCTTAGAGCCAGTTCGGGATTGCTATTGGTGAAAGTGCTGTTAGAGAAAGCTAGGTTTCTTTGCTTTCTTTAAAAGTAGTTTTAAGTGTTTTTCCAGTGCTTTCTTGAATGCAATCTGACTTTTACTAATTGTGCATTTGAGACTGCGGCAACTTTCAGCCAAACTAGGTTCCCCATGCTTTGGCTGAAAGTTGATTTTGGGGCTGCGAAAAGCAGTCCCAAACTGGCTCTTAGTAGTTATTTCAATAGTTGTTGCTTTACTTTTATAAAAAGATTCAGTACTGATCTTGCTTATGTTTTAATTAGGATTTTGTTGTTTTTTTCAAGTTAATTATTCTACTCTTCTTTCATCTATTCCCTTTTTATTATTTTTTTTTTTAAGAAAAAAAAACTACCTAATATATTATATTTCTATAAACCCAATGTTTGGCATTCTCGGGGCGTTTGTTATTTGATGAGAATAGGGATAGGGATAAGGATTGTGATAGGGATATGCATAAAAGATTGGGATAAGGATAATATAAGATGTGCTTGGTATGTTAGATAGGGATACGGATAAAATAATATATTTTACTATTTTGTCCTTATATATAAAATAAAACTTATATGTCTTATTTTTTTAAATGGACAAAATAGTCATTTTCAACTTAAATTCTTATCCAATATTTATAACACTTCAACCCCTAAGATACATTATTTGGGATAACTTTACATTTCAATCCCTAACTAAACTACTAAAAAAACCTCATTCTCCCTAATAAACAAGGCATAAGGGATAGATGGGATAATATATCCCTATTTTATCTCCTTATCCTACTTAACAAACACCCCATCTTTGAAATAGAATGATGCTAGTCCGAATAATTATAATATTATACTATATATTAAAACTCCTACCTCAATTTGCCTCAATTGGAGATTTTTATCCAATTTCGGACAATGTTACCCTTACAAATTGAATTTCCCATTTTGCCCTTCCTCTTTTTCTCTTTTCCCTTTTCTACCGACTCACATCTTCAAACGCGTTTACGCGTCTCATTTTCATTTGTTCTTTCTCTCTCTTCCTTCTCTCTATCTTCTTTCTTGCTCTCCCTTCTTCTCTTCCGGAGATGATGAGCCGCTCTCAGTGAATCGCTCACCGTCAACGCATCTGTGCCAAGCCGGTTTTCCTTTGCTGCTTGCAGAGTGGCCGGCGTATGGCTAGGATGGTTCCGATTTCTGGAAACCCTAGGTTTTCATGGGATGGAGCGACGGCATTTGTTAGTTTTGCCGGTGAGTCTTTTTCTTCCTTGTTGTATTTTCCTCTTCTTTGTCTTTGGCTATACTATTTATTTCATCCTATTGATGTGGATTGTTCATTGATTTGCAGTCATTTTCTTTTTGTGGCTTAAATCGTCGGATCTGACTTGGATCTGTGCTTCTCTCACTGCCGATGGAAACCCTGGGTTTTCATAGGATGGAGCGACGGGATTTCTTAGTTTTGCTGGTGAGTCTTTTTCTTCCTTTTTGTATTTTCCTCTTCTTTGTCTTTGGTTATACTGTTTATTTCTTCCTATTGATGTAGATTGTTCATTAATTTGCAGTCATTTTCTTTTTGTGGCTCAAATCGTCGGATCTGACTTGGATCTGTGCTTCTCTCACTGCTGATCTTTAGGTGGGTGTTGTGTTTTTATGCTTTTGCTTTTGTAGATCTTATAGTTTCAGTTTCTGTCCTCTTCTATTTCAGTTTCCAGGTAAATTATCTTCAATTGAAAGATCCATGTCGGTTTATTCTAAAATTGCTTTATTTTTTTCCTTTTTGAATCTGCTCAAGTCTATTGGGTTTTTTGTTTGACTCGGTTTCTTTTTTAATTTGGAGAAAATTCCATGGTTAAATTGAGCGTCTTCCGATTCTTTATTTTGATTTGATTGCTGAGAAATTGAAATTTACAATTGCTTTGCTGTTTGGTTCCTTTGAGTCAAACCAACGAAATCAGTGGTCAGTTTTCTCAAATCTGCAAGATCTACAGACATCTGTATTAGATTCAAATTGCTACCGCTGACGATTTTAAGTAATGAAATACTGACAGTTTTTCTGCAATCTGAATGCATATGGATTGATGATTATATGCAATCTGACATTATGCTTTACATATAATAAAAATTTTATTATTATATATCAGTTTTTGTGATGGATTTTTGTTTATTGGCAGATATGTCAAATAGCAGATATGAATCCAGATTGTATGAGGAAGTGTGGTTGTTAAGCAAATCATAAATGGAAGTTTTATGAAACTGATACGAAGTGAAAGCACATGGTGACAAGCGAGAAAAGAGTGCTTTTTCAAAAGCTCAAAACCAAGATGATGGAGTACATTACGAGCTCTCTGAGATTAGCAAGCAAGGAATTCTGATGTAGTCCCATTCTGCTGCTTTCATTAGGGCATTAATATTCATTAAGGTGTTTGGTTTTGCACTATTTGTGGAAAACTTAACCTCCAATCCTTAAAATCATCTATTAGCTCTCAAGTAGAAAGAGTGTGGGGAGTAGTTTGATGGCGTTTGTTGTACGTGTTTCTGATGATGAAATCGAGGATTCTGATGGTGATGATGGTGAGGATCTTGGTCGTGGTACAATGGTGGCTAAACGGTTCAATTTTGATGATATTTATCCAAGGTGTGAACTTGAACTACATTTTAATTGGTTTGCAATCTGGAAGAAATATTTTATTATTTTATACTTGCATGTAACATTGCAGTGAAAGTGATGATTCTGATTCTGAGTTATCTCTTGATGGCCAATCTTATTTAATGGATAAAGTTGGGATGGTGGAAGGTGCACTTTTTGAGCTAAGCGAGGAGCATCAAGTTGGAGTTACGGTGCGTTTTTTTTTAATGGCCAAGTTTTTATGTGTAGTAGGGAATACAGTGTTGGAATCCATGCATTGTTTGAATAATGACTTAAAGGCTTTTGAAGCTTATTTTTAGAACAATGAGTCAAACTGTGACTACTTGCATGATTAACAGGAGGAGATTAGGAATAAAATCTCACAATTAGAGATGGAGTTAATGCGAGAAAGTGAAAAATCTGATTCCGTGGTGAGGCGAGTTGAGAAGTACAGGGAAGCAAGAAAGGAGTCAGAGCGGAAATTTGATGCTCAATATCAGCGTAAAATGTAAGATGGTGTCTTTACTATTCTTTTATTTGGCTCTATTTATTCTCAACCAATCCATGTGTTATAGCTTGAATGTCCATATGCTGCCATTTTTCAGGTTTTATGGGGGAGCTCAAGGGCGGGTCTACAGCTTTAGCTGTACTAGTGCCGCGGTTAGTTTTGCCTTTCCTTTTAGCTCTATTGCATATCAAATTATTTATTGTTTTAGCGACTGACAATCCTTGATTTGTTGGTTAATTATAGTAATCCAAGTGCAATTATTTATTTAATGTTTTTTCTTTGCAGCGAGTATTTGAAAGAGACTTAAATGAACCTGATAGAATTGTTGGTGAATTCCTTCAGCCTGGTGGCTATCTCAAACTCATTGAGCTGGGTCTTGAAGGTATACTTCGAACTTTAACAAATCGGTTCTTCAATTTCAAGGGCTTAGCTTGACTCTATCTGCTGACATGTATCGATGCAGATTGTGTGTAAATTACAATAATGCCCAAGAATGATCCGCATTAAGGTTGTGATCAATTGATAATGAAGAGACTGACTGAGAAAGTTGTGTTGTCATTCAATTTTTAATTACAGGTTCTTCTGCTACTTAATCTGATAGTTGCTAAGTTAACACATGTATGCTGAATAAATTTTTCCTAATTTTATGGGATGATTTTGTAAATTGTGGAGCGTCCTTTCAGAGCAGTATGTGCAATAAACCAAATTATGAAAAGATATTGTTGTGTTAAACAGAAGGAGTGCCTGTATAAGTATGATTGAGATCATGAAGTCTGATGCAGTTGTATGTTGTTTTGTTCATTTGCATATATAGTCATTTTTACACATTGAGGATAATTCGGCATTATTCAAACTGTTTCATCTGAGTGTGCAGAATGAGCTTGGATGCTATTAGTTGTATTCAAGTGTGCTAAACTAGTAACATCTTTAACTTTATAGGTGTAAGGTTTGGAGTCTTTATAGAGATAAAGCTGCTGACTAAGTTCACTAAGATTTGAGATGTGAAACTTAATAGTTGGATCAGTTAAGTTGGCTTGAGTGGAAGGAGCCTCTAGAGAACAGTCAATTATATCATATATATTACTTTTTGCTTTGTTTTTTTCCTTTTTGAATCTGCTCAAGTGTATTGGGTTTTTTGTTTGACTCTGTTTCTTTTGGAATTTGGAGAAAATTCAATGGTTAAATTGCGCATCTTCCGATTCTTTATTTTGATTTGATTGCTGAGAAATTGAAATTTACAATTGCTTTGCTGTTTGGTTCCTATGAGTCAAACCAATGAAATCAGTGGTATGAAGAACAACTGTAAATATGAAGAACAATAAAATAACTTGAGCTTTAAGGTTTAAAAAATTTATATGAAATCGTGTATGTTCCGACTATTTCTCTATTACAATTTCGATGAATGCTCCCCCGTGAATAACATATAAATGCCTCATACGGAGATAAAAATCCTATGGAAGGATAACCCATTCAGTGTAGGTTAGTGTTTTTTTTATTATTATTAATTCAATTAATTGATTCTTCTCTTAGCCTGTTAACATTTGCTACGTATACTAACTAAACCCGTGGTTGAGATCTAATTGAAATCATGACTATATAATTTTTTTTTTTATTCAAGCCAACCATAATTAATAATTTAGTATTAATTAATCTTCATTTAATTAAAATGAATACATATTATACCTATAAATTTTTCCTTTTTTGTTTTTCTTCCTTATAATCTTCATATGCCTGTGGAAATAACAAATGTTCAAGTTGGAAGTTTTAAATTATTTAGCCGATGGAGAATAAATTAAATTCCATTTTTAATGCAATATCTTTTTAATTATTTCTTTCTAAATCAATACATCATATATGGAGATGTATTAGTACAGTTGTTTGTTGCTCAATTTGATTCTTTATTTATTTTTTTTCTTTGCAGAAAGTACAACATCTGACCCTCATTTTTCAAGTCCATATTAAATTTGAATGGTATTTATGTGATAGAAGGTTATATATTGTTGCTTATCAGTTGGACTTAAATTAGGAGATCATGTAAAATTTCAATTAAGTGAAGGGATACTGGGTTTTTTTTTTATCTGGTATTTTTTTCTTGCCATAGTCTTCTGTTCTCTGTAATTATAATTTTCTTTTTCCTGTTATAGACATAGATGGACTGGAAGATATGAAGCTCATTTATGGGATAATAGCTGCAGAAGGGAAGGCTAGAGTACAAAAGGCAGGCAAGGTAATTAATTAAATTTTAAAAAAAAAAATTTATTGTTAGTATTATTATTATTGATTTTAATGGCTGAAATCCGAAGAACAGGAGGTAGTACTATTACTAATTCTGTTCATGAAGGATTAATTTAGATCTTCTGTAAATTATTTAGTATTAGATTTATGCTTCGGCTTTATTTTTGGTTGCAGTACTACTGAATGTTAATTAAGATTCTGATCAGATATGATCTGATTTTGTTTGTTTTCTTTACATGGTCATGTACATGACGAATGATTGCTGCTCTCCATCATTGCTATTTTCCCTACAGTTTATTTGGGTAAGTTTTTTATTTTCTTCTTATTCTATTATTGTTAATTTATGTTTAGAATATATGTATTATTTGATTAAAGTCATTATTTCAGCAAATATTCTTCTATGAATTAGATCATTATCATAATTATAATCATGACCAATTTGAGATTGCAGTACTTTAGATTTTAAAGAATAATTCAAATGTTCCATTTTTTCCTTTTCTTTTCTTTTGTTTTGCATGAATGTCTGAGTATCTCTCTTTAAATTCTTCTTGCAAAATATTACTGTTTTAATTTATGATACATTTGGGTATACTACGCAAATGGTTTTTTCCCTGCTCTTTCTCTGCTGGCGTTTTAAATGTGTAGTAATATGTTTGTATTTGATCTTCTTGGTTTGTGTTGATTTTTGTTCTCTGTAATATGCCACCTGGCTATATTTGATGTTGTGTTTGCCTTGCCACTAAATTTATGGACTATTGTGACAGTTCTTTTTTCCTTTTAATTCATATTATATTTTTTAGTTTTTTTTGTTTGGTTATACTCTTTGTTCCTTTGTAGAAATTAATTCTTGATGAAATGTCCTATCAATTAATATATTTATCATGATAATAGTTTATCTTCGATAATTATATTTTATTTATTGAGTGTAAAAGAAATACAAAATGGATTTCACAAATGAGAAGGGTGTATGCCCATTTAACTATCTATGCATCGGTGACCAATTATACTATATATTAAAATCACTGATTTGATGTTGATTTTTCATGCAGCAAATTTTGTTTCTAAGCAGTGCTATGTCCTTCTCCCTTTGAGATAAAGTTAAGTAATTTCTCTCTTTTGTAGAAATGGTTGTTACTAGCTTCATTTGTTCTGATTTCTCCTCTTTTACACACACACACACACACACACACACACATATATATATGTGTGTGTGTGTTGCCCATTTATTTTGCATTAAAGCTGATAAGCCATATTAATAGCTCTTTTTTTTTTTTTGGCCAAAACGTGTTTGAAATTGGTGTTAGAAAGTTTGTGTGAAGGATTTTTGTTCATTAGATGTTTGCTTTGGATCATGATCTTATAAATTACAGATTACATTGGCATCAATATCTTACTGCACTAATAAAAGCAGATGGTGATTACACTTTATGTATTAAGAATTTATGGCTTCATTTAATGAAATGGAAGAACAAGATTTGGTAGTTGAGTATTAATTAGAGGTAGTAAATTTCTTAGATTTGCAATGATGGTTTTTATTTATTGAGTTGATTTACCCATTTCGTTTCTCCCACTCCATTTTTTCTAAATAATTTTTTTAAAATTATAATTAATCTTGATTTGATTGTTACCATCCTATTAAATGCATCCACTTAATTTACTTTTTACATCTATAAATAGCAATTAGCCTTTTACCATTTTCCCATCTTACCTCTTCTCTTTTCTAGCTGTACACATTTCGGTAATTATTTAGTTTTGTACTTTAGGTTTCCATGCTTTAATTTTATATCTGTTTTGAGTAGTTTTATTCATTTTCAGGTGCAACAAAAATGGAAGCTATCATGCTGCCATTTGCTGATCTTCTTCCCTTTTTTTTGGACAAACTCAAGTTGCCCAGTGCAAGTTTTCAAGACCTCCGCGACCATGAGACAGATGATTATATCTGTCATCTTTCTCTTCATTGCCTTAATTTGAATGGTGTTTGCGAATTAATGGTGTTTAGTGTTATAAGTGTTGAAAACTCAAAAGATGCTCAACACAAGGATTCCCTAAAACTCATTCACCACCTTATGGCTGCATACAAATTTACTGTCATTAATGTTAATTACCCACTTATGTTTGGACCAGCCTCAGCTCATGAATCATCTCACTCTCATGTGTCAGCCAATAATATGCCTTCTATTCACTCTACTTTTGAACCTGTTGACTTGAAAAGTTTTCCTGCTCACCTTGATCCAACCTCTTCTTCTAAGGATATTATCCCAAAGCCATTGTCTGAAACTAACCACTTCAATATTTGTTCACTTCTGGAAACAGAGCTTGGGATTCTTCCTTGAGATGTTGAGATGGTAGATAGAAACACTAACTTTTCTGAAGCTTTCTCTGATGATTTTCGAGTTTCCCCAACTCATGAAATTGAAGAATTACCACCTCAATCTGCTTTCATTGAAAACATTGACATGTTTGGATTTGTTTCCCCAAATCGTAGCCTTAAGATCAGTTTATATCTCTATGAGAAATTGCAAGAAAAGGTGCAACAGTATGAGCTGGAAATTGAAGAGATTAGAGCCATATATCAGCTACAACATCCGGGTCGAAGAAATACACCTAACAATATGTCCAACAAATCAATCAAAAACAATTTAATTATCTACTTATTATTCCATTAACGACAATTGCATATTTTTATTCCTCTCTCTTAAACTATATTATCAGAACATTTGCTAGATTTATATCATGTTATATTATACTTTTTTTAAATTTCCTATCATGTCCTGTTAAAAAATTAAATATGTGTTTTTTTCCCAATGCGGTTTCATTTCTTCTGCTTCTTTCTCTCTTCTCTCTTTCTAATATCTCCCATCCTTTCTCCCTTTTAATGTACACAAAAACTCTAATTAATTTTGTCATCTCTCTATTATTTTCGCTTCATTGTTTTTGTTCAATCCTAAATAAATTGTAATTCCTCTTATATGCAATGTCGTTTTCTGTTATAAGCTATTGGGAAAACAAGAAAAACAATATTAATATTTAAGAAGCTTTACAAGTAAATTCAGTTGGATTTTTCTTATTTAACTGTCTATTTCATTATTGATTTTTTACTATATATTGTTTTAAATAGGTGAATTTAAATGTTTAGTTGATGTGAGCCAGTACTGTACTTGAGGCCGCTGTTTTTTTCCAGAAAATCATGTTATAAGATCTGATCATTAACACTAGAAATATAAACATATTAAGATAAATAAAAACATTCTAAGTTATGCATATTATAATTTTTAAACATTCTAAGTACTATTGGATCATTACATATTTTAATTTTAAAACATTATAACTACTGTTATTAATCCATAATATATGACAAAACTATAATGCTACCTTATTTTATCAATTTTTATTAACTTTTGCTTTAGCATCACATAAAAACTTATTCAAAATACATTTTTAATAAACGATTACATGCATTTTACTAAAACAAAAATACAGGTGCTTTAATCTTAATTAAATTTTATAAATTTTTTATAAATGTAATTGATTTTAAAAAATATTGTCACAGGTGTATTTCCGAAGCGTAGCGAGGGGTTTTTTCTAGTATAATATTAAAAGGGTAAACCGTAAATGTTAGTGTGAAAAGGCATTCCTTATAGGAAGAAAAAAAAAAAAAAAAAGCCTTCATAAAGTGAAGGATTAATTTCCAATGGGCACAACGGCAACATAACGTGGAGGATTCTCTCCCTCATAAACTCTAATATGGACCCCACCTTTCTTCTTCTTCTTTTCGTCTCTGCTTCTATCTGTCTTTCCAAATGCGCTTTCGCACAACAAACACACCCCAATTACGAAACGTTACTTACCTAAAACACACTAATGGAAGAGTTCTCAACGGGGCCCGTAGTTCCGGCGGTCAATTCTGAGCTCAAACGATCTTCCTCTGCCGCGACGGCGGCTGTCGATGGTTTTCATGAACATAATTCTCAGCCGGAGGAGGAGGAATCTGGATTATCAGAGTTGGATAAGGATTTCCTTTGCCCGATATGCATGCAAATTATCAAAGACGCGTTTCTTACTTCATGTGGCCATAGTTTTTGCTATATGTGCATTATTACTCACCTCCGCAACAAGAACGATTGTCCTTGCTGCGGCCACTATCTCACTAGCAATCATCTCTTCCCTAATTTCTTGCTGCAGAAGGTTTGATCCTTTTCTTTTTAAATATGTATTTCCAATTTTTTTTGGCCAGTTTTTGCTTCTTTGTCGTCTTCAAGTGATAGTTTTGATTTTAGGATTTAGTTCTCCGTTTCATTTGCAGTCTCAATAGAGCGGAAATTAGGATCATATTGACCTTAGCATTTGATTTTCTCATTGAAGTACAAAAGGGATTTTGAAATTATGTACTTGGAAATGTAGCTTATTTTTATACGGTTTCTCTGTACTACATTTGCTGTAGCTATTAAAGAAGGCTTCTGCACGTCAAATTTCAAAACATGCGTCTCCGGTTGAGCACTTTCAACAAGCACTACAACAGGTTAGTTGTTAAATTTTAATGACTCCGTTACTTCCAGCAATTTACTTATGCATGACTTTGGAGAATTTTTAATTGACGGAGATTTTGAGATTGTGGTAGAGCGGGTTATGAGATTGTCGTTCCTTTTTATAGAAATCTTGGAATTGAATGCTTGTAGATGAATCCGTGACTTTCAATGCAACTGAAACTTTGGTATGTTGAATGCTTGCCAGAGACCTTTATGAAGCTTATGCTCATTCACATTCAGGAAAGACATTCATTATAGATCTAAACAAAAGAAAATCATATTTGCTTGTCCTTATGTTTTTAGTTTCAACTCTCGAGCTTTCTCTGAACATATTGTTTAATGAATCTAGTAACCGAGAAACTAGCTGTAGATGAGCTTGTTAATCTGTTAATGAGATTGTAGTTCCTTTTTATAGAAATCTTGGAATTGAATGTGTGTAGATGAATTCTTGACGTTCGATGCGACTAAATTTTGGAATGTTAAATGCTTGCCACAGACCATTTTGAAGCTTATTCTCATTCAAATTTGGAAAAAAATTCATTATAAATTAAAACAAAGGAAATCATATTTGCTTGTCCTCATGTTTTTAGTTTCAACTCTCAAGCTTTTCTCTGAAAATATCGTTTAACGAATCTAGTTACCAAAAAAAAAAAAAAAGCTGTAGATGAGATTGTTAATCTGTTTATGTGACACATTCTTGTGATCCTTAGTCAGGGTTTGGAAATTTCAATCAAGGAGCTGGATGCTCTCACGTCCCAACTTGCAGAGAAGAAAAGAAAAATGGAACAGGAAGAAGCTGAGAGAAATATGCAAATATTGCTTGACTTTTTGCTGTGTTTACGCAAGCAAAAAGTTGATGAGTTGAATGAGGTAATTTATAGATTTCAACAAACTTCACCATTACATTTTTTAAAGAATATATGGTGTTTGGCCATTTTATTTTCATGTCCAAACCTTACGGATTAAATGATGGTTCGTGGTTTCTGCTTTTCCATTTCTGTACTATTAATTCAATTGTCTTTGATGTGTTTGTTGATTGCAATATTAGTTATAAGAGTTGCATTAAAGGTATATTAATTGGTATCTTTTTTCTGTGTAGGTGCGGATTGATCTCCTGTATATTAAGGAGGATATAGAAGCTGTAGAGAAACATAGAATTGATTTGTACCGTGCTAGGGACAGATATAATGTGAAATTGACTATGTTGGAAGATGATTCCAGTGGCAGAAAACTGTGGCCTCCTTCTATAGATAAGAGCAATAGTGGTGCCATCAGCAGTTCCTTTAATTCAAGAGGGATGACTGCAGGTAGTCATCCAACCAAGAAAGTTGATGGCAAGGCTCAATTAAGCTCCCATGGGCTTCAGAGAAAGGATCCTTTAGGTGGGTCTGATTCACAATATAGTCAGTCAGCTGTAGTACGAAAAAAGCGGGTCCATGCACAGGTTAGTAATCCTTTAACTTTTCATCTGCAGAGCAATCTTGAACAATGCCAATTTGAGAAATTTTAGATTTCAATTCAAGGTATATTGGGATTTGGGGTGGCAGGGCCGGGGGCTGTGCTGCTGATTCATATTTACAAACTATATTGGAAACCAATAGCATCAGTCTATTCTGGTTGATGTTGCAGTGCCTGATTCTTGTTGTGGTTGGTCATGTATTTTCCATCTGAAAAATATAATTGTAAGCTCCTGAAGTTTGTTCATTTGTACTTTTGAGCCCCTCAATTTCGAATTTAATTTTTTTAACCCCCTAGATTTTATAATTGAAACCTATTGGAACTGTTTAACACAGAAAAGTGTGTGATGAAATTACTGCTTTAGAACTAATTGGGCTTAATAGATTCTAATTCTAAAGTGCAATAGAATATATTTGAAGTTGAAAGGCTTAATAGCACGAATTCATAAAGTTCAAGAGCTTAATAGTACACATTTGAAATTGAGAGGCTCAATAGCATAAATGTGTGAACTTCAGGCCCTTAAATTGAGAATGCTATTTCTGTTTGCATGCAAATTCTCGGGATTCACACTGAAAGCATTCCCATTATATCAATAATATTAGAGAATTTTCATATGCTTTCAACCTATTGGGTAGCCATATGAATTATTTGTTGTCTAGGCAAGTGTTGAATTTATGAGAAATGTATTGGCTAGATTCTTTTCATCTCCCACTGTAGATTGATTCTCATCTTCACGTGGGTGCAGTTCAATGACCTCCAGGACTGTTACCTACAGAAACGTCGTCAGATGGCAAACCAACCTCACAGCCACCAAGAAAGGGATAAAAATGTCATACAGAGAGAAGGCTATAGCTCAGGCCTTGCAGATTTTCAGTCTGTTCTCAGTACATTCACTCAGTACAGGTATAATTAATGACAGCACTTTTACCTACACATGTATTTTTAGTTGGAAAGTATTCAACTATTCATGTTTTTATTTTTGTTAACTATGATATATGTTGATTTTTCCTTCTATGTTTGAAAACAGTCGGCTAAGGGTCATTGCTGAACTCAGGCATGGGGATATATTTCACTCAGCCAATATAGTGTCAAGGTGAGTTGATTATTTTTTAAATGATATAATTTTTGTTTTTAGATAATTTTTTTATAAAGTATTTATAATTTTTTTTATAAATTATTTACTATTTTTGGCACATGGATGTGACATTTAAAATTTACAAAATTTCAGTTATGGAAACTAAATAGCATGTATCAATTTTAGGTAAGAGGATAAGTGGTTTGCCTTGAGAAAAGTAGCATTTGTGTCGTTTCTATAATATTTCAGTCAATTAGGCTTAACCTAATTAGTCTTCCTATGCTTCTGAGGATGGGGGGTGTGAGAAATTTCCAGCTTGTAGGTTACTCTGGTTGTGTAGCCAAAAATGTTTGTGGGGCTAACTATTGAACCAAAGCTTTGAAGTTTACGTATGCTGGTATAAAACTGTAAGAGCTACTCTGCCCTCTCCAGGGTTGAAGAAACTTGTTTTCCCCATCTAATTAACCAATTCCCCTTCTTATGATCTTCTCTCTGCCTGTTGATGGCTTATATGTGTAAATATTTCAGAGTGAAACATTGGTAAACTGTAATCTTCACTTTGGAATTCTCTGCAGGAATTTTGCTTTTTCAGTTTGATCCGGTTGTAGTAATAGTTTGCAAGCCTAGTGACCAAGCTATTGTGGTGTATAATACCCCTGTGTATTTTTCATCCTCGCTAACTATCTCTAGCTCTTTGTGATTCGATGAAGAAAGATATGTAGAGAGTGACGAATTACTTTTTTCTTTTATTTATCAAAAAAGGAGTTTCACAGATATTTCTACTTGTTGAATTAATGGATAGGGACAATATTGTTCATAACCCTTCTGACCTTTACATCAAAAGGCAATGCCAATAATAAATAAAATTCCCACTTGGTGATACTTGTTTTTCTGTAGTGTTTAAATCTGTTCAAACTCATCTATTGAAAATGATGGACTGCAGCATAGAGTTTGACCGTGATGATGAACTGTTTGCTACTGCTGGAGTTTCAAGACGGATCAAAGTTTTCGACTTTTCCATGGTAAAAATTGATATAGGTCTCCTTTAATATTTTTTATCCATTGAACTTGTCATGGTTGATTTATGATAATAAAGGGCATTCACTAAACTAATTCAAAGTATGCCCTGTTTATTAAATTTAGGTTCCGTTTCTTTTGTGAAAAATAATTTTCCCTGAGAAATATTTTCTATGAAAGATATTATCTGAGAAGACAAAATATTTTTTCTTCCTTGTATAGGTGTAATTTGAAATTAATGTTAGTTTGGTCTCCTCTCTCTCTTGGAACATACTTTATCGTTTATAAAATGGGAGGTTATTTTCCCTTGTTCGCAAGTGATTTTCCTTTGACTCGAAGGAAATGGTTTTCTTCTGGCTTGACTTCGTTATGAGTCACAAACACTAGCAAACAAGGAAAAATATGTTCTGTGAAACAAGCAGAGCCTTTAGTTTTGTGCAAGCTATTACTCATATGCTAGCTAGAGACGTGCGCAATTCAGCTAGAAATTGTTCACTGTTTGATATTTTCGACCAACTGGTGGAACTTGCAAGTAAAAATTTAACATGCCCCTTGGTAGCTATCGAGGTAATAACTAAAACTGAACTAGATTTGCAAGGTCAATTTATGGATAATGAAGTTAAGAGGATTGACTAAAATTGATAAGCAATGCCAACTTTTATATTATTTTGATATTGGCTGGGTATAAACTGTAACAAAGATGCCAATGGCTGGATCATTATTCTGAGTTCATTATAGCATTGTCATGGTTTATCTGTGACTGTCACACTTATAAGAGGATAATTCTATTTGCTGCCAGCAAGTTTGGTTCTGCTGCATAAAGGCATAGTATAAGGAGAAGATATTAGTGCATGTTCTGCTTAATGGATTTCTGGCTGGTGTAAGTATGATAATTTTCAGCTCTCTTCCTGTGCCTCTCCTGTTTCTTGCCAGGTTCTAAATGACCCTGCAGATGTGCACTGCCCTGTTGTGGAGATGTCAACACGTTCTAAACTTAGTTGCTTGAGTTGGAACAAGTTTGCTAAGAATCAGATAGCTAGTAGTGATTATGAAGGAATAGTAACTGTTTGGGATGTGACAACTAGGCAGGTAATTGGATTTAAATATATTTTCTGTGGAGTCAAAGTTTATTCTCTTTTTGATAACTTATCATTGTTTATTCACAATTATGCATAAACCTTGTGCAGAGTGTAATGGAGTATGAGGAACATGAAAGACGTGCTTGGAGTGTTGATTTTTCTCGCACAGATCCCTCAATGCTGGTTTCTGGTAGTGATGATTGTAAGGTGTGTTATTACTCTTTGGTATCCTTGACTAAGCTCTTTCTTGTGTTCCCTAGAGTGCATGTATTTTCACTTGATTCATATATTTTCACCTTGATTTACTGAAAAAAAAAAAAAATAGAAGCAATAAATTATTCATATCTTAGTATATCTAACTAGATTTCTTGTTGTTTGGACTAAGGTTGGCCTGCTGATGCTTGTGCTTTTGGTATTCCCCTTTTAAAAAGGGAAGAGAACAATTGTGTGGAACTAGTTTCTTTTTAGCATGTGAAGCAATACACATTTTCAATTAACAGTAGTGTCTTTGCTTGAAATAATCAGGTCAAAGTTTGGTGCACAAATCAGGAAGCTAGTGTCCTCAATATTGACATGAAAGCAAATATTTGTTGCGTGAAGTATAATCCTGGATCTAGCAATTACATTGCGGTATGCTCCTCTCTATTATTCATGTATGATCTGCTGTTTAATGTCATTTCATATAAATATTTATCTTCTATTGGTTAGAAAATGATATTTACTTTTCTATGCCTGAGACTTGCGATCTTAGGTCTAATACTCAAAACATTTGTTAAGCATGGAGCAAGATATCTGGCTTTTTGACTTTAAGATTTGAGTTTTGTTTGGTTTGTAAGTAGATAGCTTAAAGAGTTAGATCATAGATGGGTCTCATTTGTCAGCATAGCTTATCAATTATTAACATGAGCCTTGATTCAGTAGTCTGTCATTGACCCACTGTTGAGTTTGTATATGCAGCCTTGAAAGTGTGTGACTTTTTGGCAGGTTGGTTCAGCAGACCACCATATTCACTATTATGACTTGAGAAACGTCAACCAGCCGTTGCATATGTTCAGTGGGCACAGGAAAGCTGTTTCTTATGTGAAATTCTTGTCAAATGGTGAGCTTGCTTCAGCATCAACAGACAGCACCTTACGGCTATGGGATGTCAAGGAAAATCTGCCTGTAAGTAATTAGTTTTTTGCTGAAAAAATTTGGACGAGCACTTCTGTCTTTCATTTTTGTTCTTGTTCTTGTTCTTGTTTTTGTGATTAGTCTTATGCTTTAGCATCAGAAGTTGGGCACATGGATTTATATGGCATGATTAATATTGAAAAAATTGATCTTAAAAATATGAGGTGGAACTAGTCAAACTATGGATGAAGGAAATAAGATCTGTTTGGCCCACAAAAGCTGGATGTAATATTTCTTAGTCTTTGGCACTGGCGGAACCAGATGGAAGAATATCACATGCAAATTGATAGTCAAAAGTATGAGTAATATTTACTATGTTGGAATAATAGAGAACGGGCTAATAAGGGTAAACTCCTGGATCATAGTACATATTGGCCAAAGGGACTGAGGGCTATTAAGGGCAGAAGGAAGAAAGATCAGTAGGGGCAGGAGAGGAATGTTAATAGTTAGTTATGCTATCAATAGTGAACTGGCATTGGATAAATTCACGTTCAATGGGAACATAGATGTGGATCTCTACTTGGGAGGCTCTGTTTCGCACAATTCTGTGAGCGGTGGAGGTCGGTTTGTGTGTTTTGATCAGACCACTAGTGATGGAACGGCAGACGTCTTGAAATTGACGCGCTGGCAGAAGGAAGTTTTGCAAGATTCAATGCTACGATGGATTTCTTTTTTTTCTTCTAACTGAGGATTACTTGACGACAATTTCGTCAGGTATGGTTCTCTATGCAAATTATGGAAATGGGTGTTTTGCATGAGCGATGGACCAACAGTAATGTGTCTTTGGTTTATGAGCACATGTGTACTCCATTACGTGTGTCTAGTTTATGACGACACATGGATTCCACTATATGTGGATCCAGGTCAAGGTGTTAGATCAATTAAGAGAATGGGAAAATTCCTTTAAAACTTCATCTACTTCTGAGATAGACCAGGGACTGAATTCCTTCAAATTTTCGACACCGATGGATTTTGGGAATCTCAACAAGCAACGGCACAAGCAGGGGAGGATCAAACTCAGAAGTAGCTAGATTTTTGGTGTCGGCAGTTATTTATTTTGCAATTTTTCATCAGCATGGAAGGTGAACATCGAGGTAAAAGCCCAATGCTATTCCATCCACTGAGGACATTGGAGAGGAAGTGTCAGTGTTTGAATTGGGAAATTTGGAGTGGGGTGCCAAAGTCACGGCAGCCTTGTTCTTAACAATGGTGTTCTTCAACGTTCTTTTAATTAATATGGGTCAGTTGTCATCCGTAGTGGACTCTCATGATTTTTATGGCCAAATTTTCACTACATCAATGTCTAAGAGTTTATTTTGGTCAAACTTTGCAACAGGACAAGCTGTAGAGGGGCGGGTGGCTCAGATTTATATATGAATTTATGTTGTTTGCGGCAAGAAGGTTGAATCAGTCTATTGGAACAATTATGATTTGGATATACCAGGGTTGGAGGGTGCCTCTTGGAGTAATTACTTCTCATTCGTTATTTCCTCTCACTCTAGTTGTGGAGTGCCAATTGAGAATGTTGGCAGTAGTTGGGTTCCTATCCAATGTGCTGAGACAATCTTGAGGAACTACCTTCCGAGTTCAACATGCCTAATTTCATATGAGCTAGAGGGAGCAGTAAAACAGACTACACCATTGGACCAATTCTGAAGCCAGTCTTGAGGGCAAGACTTTGTAACGGGGTGGGTAATGATAGAGAACGGGCTAATAAGGGTAAACTCCTGGATCATAGTACACATGGGCCAAAGGGATTGAGGGCTAATAAAGGCAGGAAGAATCAGTCGGGGCAGGAGAGGAATGTTAATTTGTTAGTTATGCTATCCAATAGTGAGCTGGCATTGGGATTGAGGATTTTGGTTTAAAAGGGGAGAGGTTGTTGAGGAAGAGGTAGGCTGAATTGTGTGTGTTTTTGCTGCATTAGATTGCAGGGCTCCATACTTGATAGAGAGGGGAGAAATCCCTGTGGGGGATTGAGTTCTTACTCATCCCGTTGCTACCCTTTGTTTTCTGTAATTTCAGTTCCTTCTTCAATCAATATCAGTTCAGTTTTTCTATAATCTTAGTATAATTTCTATCATGGAATCAATTACTTGCAAGAAAAGAATTGAATTTTTTGTTGAAATCAATTTAATTCATTTCGGTTGTTTGGATATTCTTTTAAAATGGAAGAATATAAAGCCCAGTTTAAGTGAAAGAGAGAAAAATTGGTAGGGTTGTAAGGCCAGTCCATCAGGCCTCTTCTAGCCTTATTATTGTAGTTTAGTTAAAATCTCGAAAGAAATGAGTTCTATTTTTTTGTTCCAAACTTAAGATAATAGATTGAATTCCTTGTAAAATAATGGTTCCAACCACTCTTGAGGATATAGTGATCCGATTCTGATGGTGTCAACCACTCTATCCTGAGTTCTACTTTTTCCTTTTGATATGGTATTTGGCTGTTTATTTCAATTCTTTGTTTGTCTAATAAAGGATTTGGAAGAGACTGACTTATACATTAACTCACTTGTGTAATGCGTTACAGGTACGTACCTTCAGAGGGCACACCAACGAGAAAAATTTTGTGGGTCTCTCGGTAAACTGTGATTTCATTGCGTGTGGCAGTGAAACAAATGAAGTCTTTGTCTACCACAAGGTTAGCTATATGAACAACACTAAGGTCCTTTTTTCTTTTGGTGCCAGTTTACAAGCAGAATCAAACAAACTTTTGGAATTGAATTTGCAGGAAATCTCCAAACCTGTTACATGGCATAGATTTGGTTCACCTGAAATGGAAGATACGGATGAAGATGCAGGATCTTACTTCATTAGTGCTGTATGCTGGAAGAGTGATAGTCCTACAATGTTAAGTGCGAATAGTCAGGGTACGATCAAAGTATTAGTCCTTGCAGCTTAGGTAAATTACAAAAGAGTAAAGAAATATCAGACTATGTATATTGAAATTTTCTTTTTGTGTTGTCAATGATGATTTGGCTTTTATCTTGTATATAACATTGGAGGAGTTGGAGGGGGACCTGGGTGATTTCGAAGTCTGGTACTGCAATGCTTTCTTTTTTTTTTTTTTTTTTTTGCGCGGCAGAAAAATGTACAAATGTTTTCGATAGAATGTAGTTATTAGATGTTGACCAAAATTTAAATACCTTGCAGCAAAGTCATACTTTCTAAACCAATGAAACATGCTTTATCTTGAATGTTTGTTTGGGTTTTACGCAGTTCATGTCACCAAAGTAAGTTGATATGATTATGATTAAGTTGATATGATTATGATTCGCGGATCCATTTTGACATCCTGGCGAGAGGGAAAGTGTGAGCTGTGTAGCTCAAGGCACTGCCCAAACTCTTGCTCGCCTTTTACAGCCTAGTTTGCAAAGGAAATGATGCTTGTTCGGCCTTATTTTTAATGGATGTTTTTAATAACCTCCTGCTATGTAAACCAATCCTCAGTCATAGCCTAAATGGCTAAATCTAATGATTAGAAATTGGTATTTGTGCTCAACAGTCTCATTCTAACAGTATTTGGAGGATTTGAGTTTCAAAGTAATCCCTTCCCTTGAAAGTTTACTAGTTTGATATCAGTCCAAGATGCTTATAATATCATCAGTCTAAGATGCTCATAGTATCAGTAGGAAAGCTAAGTTCGATCGTAAAAAGTCAAAATTTTCACATTGTACATTTAGTGAAAATGAAAAAATGTAATTAATATGTAATGCTATAGTAAAATATTGTATCTAGTTTATTGTGTTACTATTTCTGATGATATTTTTTTATTTTTTTTGCTAGTTTCATTCTTAATTTGGGGTGTAATATCTAGTCTCAATGAGATTTAAATTTTAAACCTCTTAATTGGAGAGAGATGCTTTTACCACCATGCTATAACTAAATTCATGATATTTCTTTATATTCAGTGAAAATAAAATTATAACAAAAGAAAATAGTGTAATAACACAACCAAATAGTTTTATGTGATATTCTTTTATTGTCTCATTAAACAAAACAAACTTTTTAGCAAGTTTTATTGATAAGCTTGTGACGACTATATTGTCACATAAAATTTTTATGTGACAATGTTTGTAGGATAATGTGACAATTAGTGTAGTCATAAACACATTAATTACTTACTCGTAAGTTAAGTAGTTAATCTCATTATGGTTACTCGCTTATATGGGAAAAGGCAGATGAAAATGGCTAGAAGGACAATGTCCCTTTCAGTATTGGCTACTCGCAGTTGCCATTCAGAAAGGATTGGGCCATTCTTTTACAGAAAATTTAAGTTTTTATTGGTTGCATTAGTAATTTTTGGCAATAAAGCAAGTAACAGATGAGAACATAACATTTAAACTGATATGAAAGCAAGTTGAGCAAGAAAAAGCTCCCTTTCGAAAACCATATTCATTTCCTTTTCTCATGCATATACAACACTTTTTTTCATTATAAAATTATCTGATAAAACTACACAAAACCATAAAAAGAAAAGAAAGCAGCAACTACACTGCATATATACATTCAGAATTCCCTATATATACAAGTAAAGCTGTTAAAAAAAAAAAAAAAAAAACTTTCACATAAGTCCAAGTCTCACAAATACAGCTCAGGAGGGATAGAGGGAGGGAGAAGAACGTCCATAATTCAAAATAAATTTTTCACCTTGTGAACTTTGTGGACGGTAAAGGGAACAACACAAATCATAACGATAACTTTTCCGGACTTGCAAGGTCAAGAAAATTTGAATCGTGTTTGTGGAGCTCAAACATAAAAAAAGAAGATAAAAGAAGAATAAGCTCAGGAGAGATATAGCCATAGTGCGGACTAAAACATAGGTTGAGAAAGGGTATGATGAAGCATGGTTAGAAGCAGAAGTTTTGGAGCAAGAAGAAGAAGAAGAAGAAGAGACATAGTAGAAAGTAGTTAAGACGGGGAGAAAATGAAAGATATCGAAGAATGCATTAATTATGTATGAAGATGAAATGAGAAGAGAGAAGTGTTGTTATATAGGAAAGAGAAAGGTACAAAATGGGAGTTTGAAAAAGAGATGGGATTGATGTGTCATTTTCTGAACAAAGGGTAGAGACAGAATGAATAATTGCAATTTTTGTCTTTCTGGACTGTAATTTCAGATTCCTTAACCAACACATCCTCTTTTCCAAAAATTATGTCAATATGAACTTTTTGGTCCCTCTTCTATTATCTAATTATCTTTTTAATCCATGTTGTTTTTAAAATTGGTTTTTTGATTTTTATCCTATACGAAACTATACTCAACTAGATTGTAATTAATCGTTTCACTCACTAGATGAGTTAAATTTGAAAGACAAAAGTGGGTCAACTATAGCCCAGTTAAATATGTTTTGTTATAGGATAGGAGCCACAGTAACTCTGAATAGATAGAGGTTAAAAAGACAGTTTAATAAGAAAATATAAGCTAAAAGTGTCATTTTACTGAGAAATTATTGCGCTAAACCAATAAAATCATGATATGTAATATATATTTTAGAATATAAATTTATAATTTAGGATTTATAATTTTTATTTTTTAAAATTAAAAACTTCATTTAAATAATCAACTATTACATAACCAATTTATCGTAAATTGTTATTTTTTTTTTTGTGGTTGAAATGTGAATTATCGAAATTTTACTTGCTTGACACTAAAAGAAAGGTGGCGTGTTTTGCGAAATGTAACATATAATTTCCCCCAACTCTCTCTCTCTTGTTTCCCATACTGCTATGCCTTTCCTTTTTTTTTTTCCCATAAGTCAAATACTACTTTTCCTGTCCTCTCTTTCCCTTCAATTTTTTTCTATAAAAACAAATGTAATAAATGTTTACCTGTAACAAAAAATACATATATTTAATTCTTTTATTGTTTAGGTTGAATTTTAGAAAGACAATATTCAATTGTAGAGGAGAAATTTTACTGTTTACATTTTACTTAATAGAGAGTAGGAGACGTATGTAGTAGACCCGTTAGTTAGGGATTTCATTATAACATAACTACAAATATACAGGCTAACTACCACTGAAGTTAAAAAAAAAGAAAAAAAAGTAGGCAAATCATTTTAAAAGTTGCTCAAATATTATTGAAAAAGAATCATATTATTTAACCCCTGAACTTGGCCGTTATTAATATTATATATTGTTACTTCACAACATGATTTAGCCTCTGTAATTGGCCTATTTTTCCATTGGGTCACTGCTACTATTTCGTAATAGTAATATATTTTTATTTATTGCTTCATTTGATCCTTACTCAGTGGTAGGTAAAATTAAAAAAGAAAAAAAAAAAAATAGTTGTAAGAGATATAGAGTAAATTAGCTTAAAAAGGCATGAATTTTGAATTAGTAAGAGGAAGAGTGAGCAAAGTGGGAAAGATCTCATAATAGAACCCAAAACAAAAGTTAACTGCTTGTAGTTCTATCTGTGCGATACCTCTTATTATCAGTGGTCCCTAATTCCCATTTTGCTATCTCATTTTTCTTTCATATTTTGATTTACTAATATAATTCTATTTGAAATTTAACATTTCGAATTAAATATGTGTGTTCTTCGTGAATTTCACGTAATTTTGTCATTATCTAGGATTTCAGTATTTTAACATATCGTTTGACTTATAAGCACTCCAAAAACTATAATAAAATTCGAATTCAGATGGAGATACTATAAAAAATCTTCTTCTCAACGTACGGTTCATCCTCATAGATGTGTAATTTTTTTCATTTATATTAAGAGAGACATATAAAAAGATATTAATTTGTATAATTTCCAACTTTATTAAAATGAATTGGACCAACTGCACTGACCAGTTCATTGAAACCAGATATATAATGGTATATATAAAATTAATTAAATAATAATTGAAAAAATGAAAATTCAATTGAATTCGGTTGAATTGTGAATTTCTAGTTTTGTTGATTTGTTGTCCGATCAAATTTTAATAATATTGATGATTTCAGAATAATATGTTAATCTAGATGGAATCTACAAACTTTCAAGTTATGATTAGATGAGTTCAAATTTGACCTAAAATCTACTTAAAAAAAAAAAAAATTAAGATGTATGTAATTGTGAATTGGATAGGGTGAACTGATGGTGAGGGGTAAATTCATGTGTTTTGACTGTATTAAATGGTGTAGTTAAAGAACTGTATAAAATTGATAATAACAGAAGCAGAAACAAACAGAAAAACAGAAAGGAATGAAAGAGACATAACAGAAACAATGCCCTATGAGTATGACTCACTTTTAATTTTATTTTCATTTTCTTACAACTTAAATTTCAACTGTTTCTTTTCTTTTGTCTCTGTTTTAATTTCCATTTTTATTACAAAACAAAAAACACAATCCCCTAATTTTCATGTCTTCTTTTTATTTATTATTCACTGCTCTGTCATAATGCCCTCTGCATTGTCTAGTCAATCTCATCATCATTTCGTCAATTTATTTAAAAAAAACCTTCCGCAATTCAATTTTTCCTATATGCATATTAGCTTTGAAATCAAATCAGGTGGAAACTTATGAATTAATTAAGTGGGTCGTTGAGGCGGTCAAATTTTACGAATTTGCCTAAACAAGCAGCAAATTCTGTATACTGAACATTTCATTAATTAAGGGTCATCATTAAGTTATTACGTCATTATTATGTCAACTGCCGATTTCATATGGCACTCCAGAGTGAGTGAGTGGGGACCTTTTTCTTTATATTTTCTGCTCTTGGCATGCTACTAATTAAGGCCGCCCGCGGATACAAATTTGTCTTCAAATGTTAAACGAAGATGGAGATAGTGGATGATCTTTGTCGTATGGTTTCTGTATTCGTTTAATCCCCGTTAAAATCTTTGTTAAAATTCTTATTTAATTATATATATATATATATATATATATATATATATATATATTATAAATAATTAAATTTTATAATATAAAAATTTAATACTAAATATTTCATTTACATTTTTTTTTTATTTAAGAATTGAGATGCAGTAACTTGAAAGGGTTTTATATTTTGTTTAATGCATTTTTCTTTTTTACTTATTTTTATATAAAATTGAATTTACTTAAATTTTTTTTTTTTAAAATTATCTTAATGGCAACGGGAATTTCCGCAGGGAATCCGTTTCCCGACGGAACCGGGAATAGAAATTAAGATTGCTCCCATTTGCTAAACAGGAACAGGAACAGGAACGAGGACCCCGTCTAGCCGGGAAACGGGATGGGATTGCTACTCTCCGCCCCATCCTACCCCGTTTACATCCCTACAACTAATTCTTTCTACCAAAATCTTCTCTGATTTTCTCTTTTATATTTCAGATTTAAGAAAACAAATAATGAGTAAAAAAGCCATTTATATGATGTTTCTTCGTATCACCGATGCGTCTACTATGATAAGAAATGTCAAAATTTCCAAATTTATGATTCAATTCAATTGCAGGTGAAACACATAGGGGAGTTCAAACATGGATTGGATGGGTAAGTATTATCTATGGATAATAGATTAATGGATTGGTTGGGTTACAGTGGGTTATAAAAGGGTTGAGCTCATTTTTTAAATGTGATGGATATATGAACACATATATATCCAAGATAGTGGAAACAAGTTACTTTTTGTATTGTGAAATTGACTAAGGTGATTACAGCGAACCACGATTGCGTATTACCGGTCTAATAAGAATTCCACATCAACGTATCTGGGAGAAATCTATGTAAACCACGAACTAAACCAAAAGTAAAGAAGAAGAATGGTCAGCTTGAGAATTTTGTGTGGTTTTTTCTTTGTATGGAAGAGATTACCTTTATTTTCCTTCCCACCACATAATGCTACTTATAGCGTTATGTTGGGTCAGGTCAGTTTTGTTATAGGCGGATCGACCCAAAGCCCAACATCTCCTACTTGCATATAACCTAACATATCTGTTACTTCATCTCTTTTATACTTGCAAATAGTTCGTGTAACCAGCATATCTCAAGAGCTGTTATGCTATATACTCGTTGGAGATATATAGCAGCTCGACGGAAATACAAAAAAGTTGTATGCCTTATCCTAGATCTCACATTACATCCACTGTAATCTTTTTAATCTCTACAGTTCCCTATCATCACAGCTATGCACGCACACACAACTACTAGGGTTGTGATGCATAGAAACTCAAAATGTGAGCACATGGTAATCTTCCCCTTTTACTATGTTCTTTCCATCATAATCTAACTCGCTTGTCTAGTCGAACTTATCTAAGGTCGAATCATACTTGACTCATTCAAAGTCTCCTTCCAACACAACCACATTAGACTTTACTTTCATGATAAGTTAAGGTCCTAATGATAAGAATGTCAGCAAAACCTCAATTCCGTTGTAGGAGTCTCCACTAGAAAAAGTTGAGATTGTTACTTTTCCATCTCAAGGTCGCTAATGCACACATGGTATGAAATCACATGTTATGGCATTTTTCTTCTTTCCTCTTTAAAAAAGTACGTGTCTCACACTAACACCATACGAAAGTATCAGTTAGGCATGCCAAAACATCTAACCTTAGTCCACTTACTTTATAGACTACTTCAGGCTATAAAGACAGAATAGGCTATGGTTACTTGTAACGAGTATATATAAGATTACATATAATCTCTTATATACTCGCCCTTTGCATGTATATGAATCTCGGACTTTAATGAAAAACCTTTTTCATAATTTAAGCGAAAAAGCTTTTGTAATTGAACAAGCTCTCATTTGTTAAAAAAACAGCCTCATCCTTCACATTTGTCAATTAATGACAAAATACAGGTGAACACTCGTGTGAGTGAGCTATTTCTCTGTTTAACATGCATCTAAAACATAATGACAACAAATATTATCAAAATAATTATGAGCTGGCGATTGTAGAGGACGACGAGCTGTGAGACCCGTGCCAGAAGGCTTAAATGAAAACCAATTTTGTGGATTTAGAGAAAATGCAGTTTTGAAATAGTGTTTATAGAAAATGCAGTTTTGGGTTTTGGAGAAAAGGCGAAACAAAGAGGAACGCAACCAATTCCTTACGCCTTAAAGGTTGACAGGAGTCGTCACTCAGTTCAGCTCTTACCGGGAAATTATGGTATGGCCAAGCCCCACAGGGATTCCCATACCTTTAAGACAGAAATTCTGGTCTGGACAAATTACTTATTTTTGCTTTATTTTGTTAACTATACCAGATATTTGCTTTTTGTTATTTTATTCCCTATTCAACATTCAACCCTAGTTATATGCTATATTCTCATATGGAAAGCCATAAATAAATACAAAAAGCAATAAATAAATTTAGAAAATAAAATTATTACAACCAAATCGAATAAACTATCCTAGGGGGATACAATTAACAAAATGGGTTAGGGGTACAAGCGCCTGATTTACACGAAATATTCTAAAAAGCAAAGCTAGCATACATCTACCTGCAAAAACAAGGGTCAGTAGCACGAATAAATATATAAACATGACAAAATGGGGAATCCAGATAACTCAAGTTCAGGCATTAGGGGATAATCGGGAAAACTCGGTAGGTTTTACCCGATTAGACCTGGAAAAAGTTTTGTAAAAGCCTCGTATTTTTGGATCTGGAGGAAACAACTTTGAAAAACAATTTTGCCAATTATATTATTATTGAACATGTATAAGTGGATCGGATATCTAGGAATTTATCTGAAATTCCTTTCGTTTAGGTTTTACCAATACTTCAAAATAATATTAGGTCAAAAAGCATATAAACACACAAAATCAATTTCCTAATGATTAATGAATGCGTAAAATAAATGAGAAATTGAAATAATACTGGGGAAAATAAGAAGAGCCATGCAGCTCAAGGGATGAGCCGTACAGCTCAAAAGAATAAAAATGGGCCGTTCGGCTCAATATAGGAGAGAAATAGCACCTTAGTGATCATGGGTAAGATTGGATCGTACGGCTCAAATCCATATGAATAAGGTCCTATGGCTCTATTCTTCTAGAAATTAAGGATGTGCGGCCTATTTTTGACAGGAAACTAGATTTTTGATTTCGATTTCAAAACATAGAAATTTAGTTTGGTGCTTGCTTCTTGGATTTTGAGATCCATTGGGGGTCTACTCGTGGGTTAAACTCAGAAATCAGAGATTTCCACCCCGGATTCTACAAAATAAAAAATCCCAAAAAACAGAGGAATTTTAGCTGCAAGTCTCACAAGCCATCGATGAGTCGTGTGGCTCAAATTCCTCTAGAGATAGGCCGTGCGGCCTAAAAGATAGGTTTTACGGCCTAAGTTTAAAATTTACAAAAATTTGTTTTTTTCGATTTTCAGTAGAATAAATACAACATAGGTATATCAAATAATGCAGGAATGGGAAGAAAGGATTTTATGGCCTCTCAGAAGTTACCTTTAATATATCCGATCCTTGAAGCTTAAAGCTGATTCTAACTCATGGAAACGAATCAAAACTCCCCAAGTACCAAACGTAGTCATGAATAAGCTTGATTTATAGCTCCTTTACGTGCTGAGATAAAGCTCTGACATTAGAAAGGATTCAGAATCGATAGCTTTAGGCTTTTTGGAGTTATAAGGTTGAGGATGAAGAATTGTAAAGGTGAAGGGGAAGGTTGAAGATGAGCTGTCGGTTTTTCCTGGGTTAGGGAGAGAATTTTCTTTTCTTAAGCTTGTTGTAATGTTTACTGAAGGCCGTAATGATAATCTCCTTCCTTTCCCTTTTCAAGAAAAATTCTTTTTTACACTTTGTTTCAAGTAGGTTAATTTGATTATGTGATTTTCAACTTTTGGGGATGGACCGTACGACCCTTCTGCTCTTAAAATTAGGCTGCACAGCCTTACCTTTTATCATACCGCTCTTTTTGAAATCTACTTGTATCTACTTTAAACAGCTCTCTTCCATAACTTAACCCGTTTTATTTGGGTCGCGCCTCTCTTCACTTAGGCCATACGACCCAACTTTCAAAGTGACATTTCTCCTTTTCGATTATGGCAGTTTTCGGTTCATTTCGACATGAGTTAGAATCTATTCCTTGCTTCTTGGACCGATGTTTCTGAACAACTTAAGATAAAGGATAACCGGAAAGCTTTATCATAGAGGTCAAATAGAAATCCATGCTCACAATAATATTTGCACTCGTGTATTGTAGAGTTCAAATTTTATTTAATAATATGTTCTCAAACATATAGAAATATGATCTAGATCTGACACAAACCCTGGGATCTTACATGTTTTACATAAACATCTCTCGTGACAGGTTTTGTTAGTGGATCTACTACCATGTCATTAGTAGATATATATTTCATGCTAACCTCTTTGTGTGTTATTAAATCCCTAACAAAATGATATTTAATCTTTATGTGCTTGGACTTGCTATGGAACCTTTGATCCTTAAAGAATGCTATAAACGACCGATTATCACTATTTATCACTACTAGACCATTTGAGGAAGTAATACATAAATGGTTCATAAACCTATTTAACCATGCTGCCTCTTGAATTATAAATAAGTATGATACATACTCTGCTTCCATCGTGGATAAGGCAACACATGTTTGTTTCTTGCTACTCCATGATATTGAACCATTACAAAGTAAGAAAACAAAACCAGAAGTGGATTTCCTCTTATCCACATCTCTCGCCCAATCCGCATTTATGTATCCTCTTAATTATAGATCCTTGCCTTGATAACACCAAGAGTAATCCATAGCGGCTTTGAGGTGCCTTAATACCCTCTTGACTGTTGTCCATTGTGCTTGTCCAAGATTGGATTGATATCTACTCATCATGCCAATTGTATGACAGATATCAAGTCTTGTACATACCATACCATACATGAGGCTGCCCACAGCACTCGTATAGGGAACATTTCTCATCCGTTCAATTTCTTGTTATGTTTGGGGACACATATCATCATTAAGACATGGAGCTATCTATGAGCTTACAATTGCTTATATTGAATCATTCAAGAACGTTATTGATAGATGTCTCTTAAGACAATGCTACCAATTTCTTTGAACGGTCCCTTGAAATCTTAATTCCAAGAATATATATAGCTTCACCCATATCTTTCATCTTAAAACTTGAGGTTAACGGAGCTTTGATTTGGTTCACATATTCCATGTTATTCAAGCTATTAGAATATCATCAACATATAATGACATAATTACAAATTTACTTCCAGAGCTTTTCTTATAGACACAATGGTCTTCTTCAATTACCTTGAAGCCATTTGATGTTATCACATTATGAAATCGAAGGTACCACTGTCTAGAAGACTGTTTAAGGCCATAAATTGATCATTTCAATTTGTAAACCTGTTATTCACAACCTTTTACAACGAAACCCATAGGTTGGTCCATGTAGATTTCTTTGTCCAATTCTCCATTGAGAAAATCAGTCTTTATCCATTTGATGTAGCTCTAGGTCCAAACTTACCAATATAGCTAGGATCAATCTTATACACGTGAACCTCACAACAGGTGAGAAGGCTTCCTCATAATCTATCCCTTCCTATTGTGTATAGCCCTTAGCAACTAAGTAGGCCTTGTATCTTTTAATACTGCCATCAGCCTTATGCTTGATCTTGAAAATCCACTTATTCCCAATAGCTTTTCTTCCCTTCGGTAGATCAATAAGCTCCAAAACTCTGTTGAATCTCGTGGAGGCCATTTCTTCTTCCATAGTCTTAATACATTCATATTTTGTGGCACATGAGAGAGCTTTTTTGAAATTTCTAGGCTCATCATTATTTTGTAGGGTGACTAAAAGAGCCGTGCTTTTGATAATAAATCGACGATGTTCGAATTTTTGTCTTTTAGTTATGCGTAGTTCTAAATCCTGATAAACATGTCTCATATATTTATAGTAATTCGATATGCTCCCATTTGGACCATGTTCTATACCCCACTAAAGTCCAGATCCATATGCTCACTAAAAATTGGAACTTGATATAGACCTTGATCTTGATCATTTGTAACATTTTGAGGTTCTTGAGCATTTTCGTATTCCTCAAAATTTCTCCCACTCGAATGGAGAGATCCATTAGTTTCCAACTTCTCATAAAGTGGTAAATCATGGTCTACGTTGCTGTAAGCGCCGGAATTTTACTCTCTCAAAAAAAAAACGCAGGTGTCAGACGGCTGTAATTTAGAGTCGTGTGACTGTTGTTACAGTTGTGCGACTGTAATTGAAAAATTACAGTCATACAACTGTAAGATCAGAGCAGATGCATAACACCATGCCCATGACATAAGAAAGAAGAGGGGAAAGATTAGGCAATTAATGCCCAGGATTTGGTGAAGAAAAGGGAGGAGATCAGAGATAAAGAGGGGAAAAAAAGAGAAGGAAAAGGGGGTTGGCTTTTGGGGATTCTGAAATCTTAGAGAGAAAAGAGAGAAAGAGACAAGGAAAAGAAACACAAAACCTCAAGTTTCTTTTCCTCTTCTATTTCTTTTAATTCTCAAAATTAAGTTTAAAAATCTGATAGAAACCTATAGGTTAACAATCTAACTCCCTAAACAAACTAATTTCGCACTAGAAACCCTAGGATCCCCAAGCACTTTGGAGATTTTAGACACAAAATTTCCAACTTCAATTCAAGGAGAAAGGAACAAATTTCAGTGGATTAGAGCGACGCCAGGGGTCAATCCTACGGTGGATAAGTGCCTAAGAGGTAAATACTCCTTTTCCCCTCTATTTTTTCATGCTTTCTGGGGGATTGGTGTGTTTTTGCACATCTTTGCTTTATTTCTGCCTTTTCTGTTTCTAGAAATCAAGAACAGTTGTGCGACTGTTCTTGAGTTTGAGGAACAGTCGTACGACTGTAAATACAGTCGTACGAATGTTCTTGGTTTCCAGCTATTTTCTTTCAGTTTTATTTCAAATAATTTTGGTGAAATGCTGAGTTTGAATGGTTTACAGTCGCACGACCATAGTTACAGTCGCACGACTGTAATACTCGTTCAGAATCAGAATCCCCATTTTAATCCATAAAAATTTCTAAAAATCCATAAAAAATTCAGAAAATCACCAAAAATGAATTTTGTTGTGTGCATTCACAACCCTAGATTCAATTTTCAGTAAAATTGCATTTAGAACAATACAACGACGGAGACCCGACTCTCCCGAAAACCGACCCACCTCACATGTAAAAAATGCATGTAAACCGGCAAAATTGTTTTTAAAATGATTTTCTCACCAAACCAAAAATACAGGGACGTTTCAAAATGTTTTCCAGGTCTAACCGGGCCGGCTAGCCGAGCCGACCCGGTTATCCCCCTAATTGCATGTCCCCGAATTCTTAAAATCCCATTCTATCTTATTTGAGTCCTATTTGTGGCGTGCCGTATATTGTGCTAATCCTTTTTTTGCAGCTTTTTATTTTTATTTTTGATGTATTTAGTAGATTTATCCGTGTATCCTAGGCGATTGTAATTTTTAGTTAAATCGTGTATATTAGGCGATTGTAAAAGTGAGGTTGAGAGTTTTTGTTTTTTATTCGATTGGTTTGTAAGCTACTTAAATATTTACTACTTTACTTTTATTCTTATTTTCTGTGTATGCGCGCTGTATGAATTATTTTAATAAAATTGACTTTAGAATTATGAAATACCGTTTATGAACATTGGCCATATTTATTTTAATTAGATACGAAATAAGGGACTTGTCCGGACCTAGATCTCTGGATAGTGTAGCGGCCATTCGTCCAGTTCAGCTACATTATAAATTTCCCTGTTGAGCTGAGCCGGGTGGCGACTCCTACAATATTCAACGAGACTTAGGTCTCGGTTCTTTTATGAAATAATTCTATGTTTTCCAAAACACGAATTTCCATTATAAAAACCCCACGCGAGGGAGGGGTCCGCCCGAAATTGAGGCGCCCTTTCCGAAAGGGAGTCCGCGTTCCGTCGAAAACGTCGTCCGCTCACAGTTGCCTAACTTAGGGAACTCATTCTCTAAGAAAACAACGTCATATGATTTAAATTCTCTCACTTTGCTATCTTCGGTTTCTCCAACCAAGATATATCCTTTTGACACATCCAGATACCTTACAAAGATACACTTTTTGCCTCTTGAGCCTAATTTCCTAAACTTAATAAAAACGGTGCAACCCCATGGTTTGAGGTTACTTAAATCAAGTTTGTGAGCCATCCACAACTCATAAGGAGTGGAAGTGACAGACTTATAGGGTATTCGATTGAGAACATAGGTGGCTGTAAGTAGCGCGTCACCCAATAGGACATAGGCAAATTTACTTTTGCCATCATAGATCTAACCATATCGAAAAGAATTCTATTTCTCCTCTCAGTAACACCATTTTATTGTGGAGTGTGAGGAATCGATACCTGATGCTCAATTCCTTTTTTCTTGACCATTTCTGAAAGCTTTAATTTTCTCATTTAATTGATTCTCAATAAGGTTCATAAATGTCTTAAAGCAACTCAAAGCCTCAAACCTGTGAGACATCAAATAAACATGACCACACTTAGTATAGTCATTAATGAAAGTGATGAAATAATGGCCTCCATGCCTTTCCCTCATATTTAGATTAGACTAATTATAACGGGAAATTTGCCCTAATTTCCTTTCCAAATGGTTTTCTACTTATTTTTCCTTTAAGACTTGGTTCACAAAGAAGAAAATCAACCTTATTCAAAAATTACCCAATAAACTTGATTTGGCTAACTGACTCATTCGATCTTGGCCAATATGATTTAACCTAGCACGCGACAATAGAACATCACTATCTCTGTCGCGTATAGAAGTAGAAGTAGATTATCACCATCCAAAACAAGTAAACCATTTGAAATATGTTCCGAATTGTAAAAAGTTTCAGCCGAACACAAACATAAACTATTATCATTCAAGAACAAACTGAAACCTAGATTTAATAGAGTTGTTACAGAAATTAGATTCCTTTGAATCTAGGGAGTAAATAAATCAATCTACAAGTACCGATCCCTTGGACTTCAACCCTTAAATTGTTTCCTACATAGATCCATTTTGATTTAGATGGGATTCGTCGGAACTTAATTGTGAACACGGAATTTTCCGGGTCTCAAAAAAAAAAAAAATTGTTGACCGTTGACCCACGACTGTATTTACAGTCGTGGGATTTCGTTTACAGTCATACGACTGTAACGTAAGTACAGTCGTACCACTGTACTTTCGGGGGCAGGTTGCAGAACCCATACCCCTTGACTTAAAAAATTTGGGGAAATCTTGAGCATTTAATGCTCAAGATTTCCAGGATAAAGAGAGATATAAAAGACCAGAAAAGGGAGGTGAAGGGACTTTTGGCCAGAATCCAGATTTTTAGGCAAATTTAGAGAGAGAAAAAGGAAGAAAAAGAAATAAGAGAGAAAAGGAAAAGCCTTACTTTCTTCTCACATTTTCTTCTTGATTTCTTGTTATTAATCACTAAAATGAATTAGAAATCCTAGGTTAACATCTACATAAGAAATCTAAATCATATTTGGACAAAAACCAACTCAAATCCATAACTTTTTTGGGGATTTTTTGGACTTTTCGCAACCTTAACTTTTCAAAAAAAAGGAGTGAATTCACGTGGATTGGTGCGTAGCCAGGGGTCATTCCAGCTGTGGATCGTCGCCAAGGAGGTAAACAATCTTTAACTTAACTCACTTTCCAGCTTTCTGGGTGTTTTGATTGTTTTTGGTGCATTTTTATTTAAGTTTTAAGCTTCTATTTCTGGAAAAATAAGAACAGTCGTACGACTGTTCTTTGCACAAGAACAGGGGCACGACTGTAATTACAGTCGTGCCAAACCTTGTACAGTCGTACCACTGTTTCTATTTTCTCAGTTTTAAGTTCTCTTTTTAGGGTTTTTTAGCAATTTCTGCCTCTGGTATGGATTACAGTCGCACGATTGTAGTATACGGTCGTATGACTGTAACTACAGTCGCACGACTGTAGTCCTCGGTTAGGAGCAGAAATCCCTAAAAAATCCCTAAAAAATCCCTAAAATCCAAAAAAATCCATAAAACCCAAAAAATTTCATAAAAATTGGAAAATTTCAGAAAATCAGGTGAAAAAAAATCATCAAAAAATGAATTTTGGAGTGTGCATTCACGACCTTAGATTTATTTTTCGGTGAAATTGCATTTAGAACAAAACCACGACGGAGACCTGGTTTTCCCGAAAACCGACCCACCTCACATGCGATAAATTAAAATAAACTGGAAAAATGTTTTCAAAAACGATTTTCTCACAAAACCAAAAATGCAGGGACGTTTCAAAATGGTTTTCCAGGTCTAACCGGGCCGGCCGACCGGACCAACCCGGTTACCCCCAATTGCATGACCCCGAATACTTAATTTCCCAATTCTGTCTGTTTGAGTCCTACTTATGGTGTGCCATATAAATTGTGCTAACCTCGCTTTTATTTTATTTTAATTTTCTTTTTATTTGTATTTAATAGAATTAATCGTGTATTTAGGCGGTTGTAAATATTTTTAGATTCTCGTGTATTCTAGGTGATTGTATCAGTGAGGCGAGAGTTTTTTATTTTTCCATTCAATTGGGTTGTAAACTGTTTAAACATTTACTTCTTTACTGTTTATGTTTGTATTATTCTGTATGTGCGCCGCATGTATTATTTAATAAAAATCAATTTTTAGCAATTTAAAGTGTCGTAGCTAGAACATTGGCTAATAATATTTAAATTAGACATGAAATAAGGGACTTGTCTGAACCTACATCTCTGAAAAGTGTGGCAGTTCCCGCTTTGGTTCAGCGACACTGTAATTTCCCGGTTGAGCTGAGCCGGGTGGCGATTCCTATACTTTTTATCGAGATTTAGGTCTCGATTCTTTTTCGAAACAATCCGCTTTTCCAAAAACGAATTTCCAATCCAAAAACCCCACGCGAGGGAGGGCCCCGCCCGAAATCGAGGCGCCCCTTCCGAAAGGGAGTCCTGCGTCCCGTCCTGTATGTGCGCCACATAAAAATCAAGTTCATGTTTTGTACAGCAATCCAATATAAAAAAAAAGTAATGCAGAGAACTCTATCTAGCTCTCATCCTGTCCCTCTCCGTCTTCCTCCTCCTCCTCCTCGGACTCACTCTGATGCGTGGCCCTGTAGGAATCGAAGTCCGCCCGCACCCGGGCCAGCTCAGCCTGTACCCTGGCTATCTTAGCCCTCGCCCGATCCGTCTCTTGGGTCGCAGCCAAGACTCGAGCCTCAGAGGAAGCAGCCTGCCTGATCTGGTCCTGAAGCATATGGACTCGAGACTGCAATCAATAACATAAATTAACATGCATACATACATACATACATATTCATGCATTGCATAAATCATCAGATAATGCAGGAAATATGGAATGCTTACCGCCCAAGCACCGTTCTCCTGGACCATAAAGTCCCCCATGCCTTTATATTGGTAGGCTATGTCCTCCACCTTAGCCCGTGGAACCTAGAAAATACCAGAAAATTAAAAAAAAAAAGTTTAGACGTACATGGGTGGTGTCCTCCGGAAAGAATCTAGCCGGCTACTCGTGGGGAATATGCCACGTCCTGTAAGAACAGGTGCCATCCAGCCCCATCATGCTAAAGCTGGTCCGGAGCTCGGTCACCAGATGACCCTCCACTACACTAACAGCCCGAGAAGCTGAGCCTGCAGTGCTACCCGCCTGGACAGGGTTGCTCCTACCCTGAATGGGAGCATCCTCGCCAATTGTGGCCGCCTCAGCACTCTCACCAGCCGGCCCGCTAGGCTGAGTAGACCCGGTTCCCCTGTACCTCTTAACCTGCAAGGAGAATGAAGTTAAAAAAAAAAATAAAAAAATAAAAAAAAGAAGAAGAAGGAGTGAATACCCGACGAGGAGGAGGAGCCGCTGGCGTGCCACCCGCAACCAGCAGTAGGCACTGCTGGATGTAGGCCGGGTAATCTCCGTCAACAGGGCCAACACTATAACCCTCCCCAAATATGCCAGGGTCTACCACGGGATCAGTTAGGTGGGGCCAGAACAGCGCGTGGGGAAGAGGTGGAGGCACAGGCTGACTAGCTGGACCATCGACGTGGTCGGAGAGAGTAAGGCGCTCGCCTAAGTACCACTCTTGTGACATAGGGCACTCCAGGACAAACCGACGAAGATCGAACCGCGCGGATGTCTGCACAAGGAGGGCAATAGCACCCAGACCATGCCAAGGATGGTGCCGGATCTGCAAAAGTACAACAAAGGAAATTCAGCATAGGTAAGTAAAAGTTGATTGGATTTTCCGACTAATGAGTTTTGTTTACTTACCCTTTGCCAGGTGGTGTCGAGCAAACTTTGCCTCATCTCCTCCAAATCTCGGCCGATGCCCTGCCATCCCTGCGTCCAGCAACGCAGGACGATCGGCTGAACATCGCCCTGAACATCCCTCAGCTCGGGCGGCTCCAGAATGCGGTGCTCAAAGGCCCAGATCTGTAGTTAACAAAAAAGTATTAAAAAAAAAGAGAGAGACAATACCAGAAGCCCAAAATCTCCTGCTGCTCTCCCCGGGCGCATAAGTCCAGCCCATAATACAGCTGCCCTAACGCAGCTTGCGCCCCAATCCAGGGAAGGGAAGGCAGCCAAGTCCGCCAAAGTGGGCAGCAAAGTCAAATTACAGGTACTCTGCCCGGTGGGGAACAGCGTGCATGACAGAAGTATGAGCACGTATGCCCGGGTGTACCGCTCCACATCATCCTCGGATAAGTCTGCGTGAGTGGCCCAATAAGCCTCCACCCGTGAGCACAGGATCTTCCCCTTTTCAGGGGTGTAGCCGATCAACTTGCCTATGTAAGCATCCATCAGCTGATGATGGGTCAAGCAACAGTTGAAGACGATGGGGGTCCCGCCAAACCCGAACCCGGTGATCGTGGCAAAATCTGAGGGAGTGACGGTGAACTCCCCGATGGGCAGGTGGAATGTATGGGTAGTACAAACCCATCTCTCGCACAAGGCCGGCAACACGGCGTGTGTAGTATGAGGAGTGCTCGTGGGCAATGACAGTATAAAGGACTCTAAGCCCAGAATCCTAACTCGGGCCCTCACAGGCTCAGGCAACCGGTCCCACCAAACCCGAGGTAGAAAAAGATTTCTGCTGCCGGAAATCTTGTTCGCCTGCATTTTTGAGAAGTACAACACGCATACATTCAATTTTTGCATAACAATAACATAATCAAAATCAATCAAAAAATAAATTTTTAGGCTTGATTTTCTTGCTACAGTCGTACGACTATAGTACGCTTTGCACGAGCGTAACTACAGTCGCACGACTGTAGTGCCCACAGTCGTACGACTGTTCTTCATTGGCAAGAACAGTCGCACGACTGTTCATATCCCTGCAGGCAGAATTTGATTTTTGTGCAATTTTCATGATTTCTAACTCGTTTTCCCTAGTTTCTTGTTCCTATTAACTACAGGGGACTCTTAGCATGCATTCTACTCAATCAAGCAACCCAGAAAGCGATAAATCATGCCAAATCAGATCCATGCATTCAAGGAAAAAATATCCAAAAAACTCAAAATCAAGGGTTAAAAATCGGGTGCCAACCTGAGTAACAGACAAATGGGAGTCCATCTCAAGCAGAATTGGGACCTCCATCCCGAGACGAATCCCGAAGTGCCCCATATATAATGGATGACCGTATCCTTGCGAAATGCTCACGAAGGGGATGTCGTGTGGATCGTTGGGTCTCTAAATCAAGTTGCCCTGGAGTTTTTTCAATTTCTTTCCCATTTTCTTCAACATTTTTGTGGGTTTTGGGGATAGGAACCGGTTTTTAGAGAGAAGAAAAGAAGAGGTTTTTGGAAAAATGAAAGTGGGAAAGGAAAGGGGCGGAAACCGCCCCTGAAATTCTTTCTGCCCGCGAAGTACTGTCATACGACTGTACTTCATCTACAGTCGTATGACTGTATTCAAAATTTGAATACAGTCGCACGACTGTAGTGGAAAAAAGGGGGGGAATTTTACTTAATTTTTCTTATTTAATCTTTAAAACCTATTTTCATTACCTAATGCTTAATTATTCCCCACGGGAAGATATTTCAGAAATTTTGCAGGGCTAACCCAGCAGCGACTACATTTTTCCGGTGACGGTCCGCCTCACCTAAGGGGCACGAAACTCGAGAAGGCCGTGAAAAATTCACTGTAAGTACAATCTCACCAAACTGCATTTTCAACACGTCCCGTGTGCCAAGTCACTCCCGATTCTCACAAAATCACAGTCCACCACGACTTTAAAAGGGAACCCAAATCCAACCTCAGTCCGTCAAGTGCGCCCAGTAGCACGCGACTGTTACACATTTTCACAAAATCACAGTCCACCACGACTTTAAAAGGGAACCCAAATCTAGCCTCAGTCCGTCAAGTGCGCCCAGTAGCATGCGACTGTCACACATTTTCACAAAATCATAGTCCACCACGACTTTAAAAGGGAACCCAAATCCAGCCTCAATCCGTCAAGTGCGCCCAGTAGCACACGACTGTCACACTCTTCACCAAATTTCAGTCCCCCGTGACTATAAAACGGAGCCAGAATTTCCGTGTCAGTCCGTTGAGTGCGCCAAGTCGCATATGACTGTCACACTCTTCACCAAATTTCACTCCCCCGCGACTATAAAACGGAGCCAGAATTTCCATGCCAGTTCGTTGAGTGTGCCAAGTCGCACACGACTGTCACACCCTTCACCCAATTTCAGTCCCCCGTGACACTAAAACGGAGCCAGAATTTCCGTGTCAGTTCGTTGAGTGCGCCAAGTCGCACACGACTGTCACACCTTTCACTCAATTTCAGTCCCCCGCGACTATAAAACAGAACCAGAATTTCCGTGTCAGTTCTTTGAGTGCGCCAAGTCGCACACGGCTGCCACACACTTCACAATCTCAGTCCCCCACGACTATAAAACAGAACCAAAATTTTCGTGTCAGTTCGTTGAGTGCGCCAAGTCGCACACAACTGTCACACCCTTCACAATCTCAGTCCCCCGCGACTATAAAACAGAACCAGAATTTCCGTGTCAGTTCGTTAAGTGCGCCAAGTCACACACAACTGTCACACCCTTCACCTAATCTCAGTCCCCCGCGACTATAAAACAGAACCAGAATTTCCGTGTTAGTTCGTTGAGTGCGCCAAGTCGCACACAACTGTCACACCCTTCACCTAATCTCAGTCCCCCCGCGACTATAAAACGGAGCCAAAATTTCCGTGCTAGTTCGTTGAGTGCGCCAAGTCGCACACGACTGTCACACCCTTCACCCAATTTCAGTCCCCGCGACTATAAAACGGAACCAGAATTCCCGTGTCAGTTCGTTGAGTGTGCCAAGTCGCACACGGCTGTCACACACTTCACAATCTCAGTCCCCCGCGACTATAAAATAGAACCAGAATTTCCGTGTCAGTTCGTTGAGTGCGCCAAGTCGCAGACAACTGTCACACCCTTCACCTAATCTTAGTCCCCCGCGACTATAAAACGGAACCAGAATTTTCGTGTCAGTTCGTTGAGTGCGCCAAGTCGCACACAACTGTCACACCCTTCACCTAATCTCAGTCCCCCTGTGACTATAAAACGGAACCAGAATTTCCGTATCAGTCCATTGAGTGCGCCAAGTCGCACATGGCTGTCACTTGCTTCACAATTTCAGTCCTATATGACTATAAAAGGTAACCAGAAACGCATCTACCCGTATTTATTCTTGATTGAAGGGGCAAAAATTTTTGTTTCAAAATTATTGATCAAGGAATAAATACGTTCACCAATTGCACACCATAAACACCATGGCTCTGTATGGTAGGTCATACACGGCTATCTATTCTTAAAAGTCATGTTTCTGTTGGCGTCTTTCTTATGTGAAAAGGGATCATAAGAAACCGCCTATTTAAACCTTATGAAATTAACCCACAAGCCACACACGTGCACACTACCTTTGATCCCGTGTTCTTTATCGTGTACCTAAATCCGTGCAAAGAATCGGACTTTAGCTACACGAGGGGCAGCCTGTGAACACGGAATTTTCTGGGTCTCAAAAAAAAAATTGTTGACAGTTGACCCATGACTGTATTTACAGTCGTGGGATTTCGTTTACAGTCGTACGACTGTACTTTCAGGGGTAGGTTGCAGAACCCATACCCCTTTGACTTAAAAAATTTGGGGAAATCTTGAGCATTTAATGCTCAAGATTTTCGGGATAAAGAGAGATATAAAAGACCAGAAAAGGGAGGTGAAGGGACTTTTGGCCAAAATCCAGATTTTTAGGCAAATTTAGAGAGAGAAAAAGGAAGAACAAGAAAGAAGAGAGAAAAGGAAAAGCCTTACTTACTTCTCACATTTTCTTCTTGATTTCTTGTTATTAATCACTAAAATGAATTAGAAATCCTAGGTTAACATCTACATAAGAAATCTAAATCATATTTGGACAAAAACCAACTCAAATCCGTAGCTTTTTTGGGGATTTTTTGGACTCTTTTGCAACCTTAACTTTTCAAAGAAAAGGAGTGAATTCACGTGGATTGGTACGTAGCCAGGGGTCATTCCAGCTGTGGATAATCGCCAAGGAGGTAAACAATCTTTAACTTAACTCATTTTCCAGCTTTCTAGGTGTTTTGATTGTTTTTGGTGGATTTTTATTTAAGTTTTAAGCTTCTGTTTCTGGAAAAATAAGAACAGTCGTACGACTGTTCTTTGCACAAGAACAGGGGCACGACTGTAATTACAGTCATGCCAAACCTTGTACAATCGTACCACTGTTTCTATTTTCTCAGTTTTAAGTTCTCTTTTTAGGGTTTTTTAGCGATTTCTGCCTCTGGTAAGGAATACAGTCGCACGACTATAGTATATAGTCGTACGACTGTAACTACAGTCGCACGACTGTAGTCCTCGGTCAGGAGCAGAAATCCCTAAAAAACCCCTAAAATCCAAAAAAATCCATAAAACCCAAAAAATTTCATAAAAATTGGAAAATTTCAGAAAATCAGGTGAAAAATAAAAAAAAATATCAAAAAATGAATTTTGGAGTGTGCATTCACGACCCTAGATTTATTTTTCGGTGAAATTGCATTTAGAACAAAACCACGATGGAGACCCGGTTCTCCCGAAAACCGACCCACCCCACATGCGATAAATTAAAATAAACCGAAAAAATATTTTCAAAAACGATTTTCTCACAAAACCAAAAATACAGGGACGTTTCAAAATGGTTTTCCAGGTCTAACCGGGCCGGCCGACCGGGCCAACCCGGTTACCCCCAATTGCATGACCCCGAATACTTAATTTCCCAATTCTGGCTGTTTGAGTCCTACTTATGGTGTGCCGTATAAATTGTGTTAACCTCTGTTTTGCAGCTTTTATTTTATTTTAATTTTCTTTTTATTTGTATTTAATAGAATTAATCGTGTATTTAGGCGGTTGTAAATATTTTTAGATTCTCATGTATTCTAGGCGATTGTATCAGTGAGGCGAGAGTTTTTTATTTTTCCATTCAATTGGGTTGTAAACTTTTTAAACATTTACTTCTTTACTGTTTATGTTTGTATTATTCTGTATGTGCGCCGCATGTATTATTTAATAAAAATCAATTTTTAGCAATTTAAAGTGTCGTAGCTAGAACATTGGCTAATAATATTTAAATTAGACACGAAATAAGGGACTTGTTCGAACCTAGATCTCTGAAAAGTGTGGTAGTTCCCGCTTTGGTTCAGCTACACTGTAATTTCCCGGTTGAGCTGAGCCGGGTGGCGACTCCTATACTTTTTATCGAGATTTAGGTCTCGATTCTTTTTCGAAACAATCCGCTTTTCCAAAAACGAATTTCCAATCCAAAAACCCCACGCGAGGGAGGACCCCGCCCGAAATCGAGGCGCCCCTTCCGAAAAGGAGTCCCGTGTCCCATCGAAAATGCGTCGTCCGCTCACATTAATGAAGGAACCTTGGTCCCTTGTCACATGGTCCATTGCACCTGAATCAACAATCCGCATGGATCATATTTTTTAGATGAATAATATTTAAGGATGATCGCAGGACAGGGATTCCACGTTCCCCGTAGAGACCCGCCCCGACGGGGACAGGGAATCCCCACCCCGTGATTACACGGGGGGGTAGAGATGAGGAGAAAATTTTCCCTATCATCCTCAATGGGGAGAGGAGTGGTATAGAGGTCCCCGCCCCACGAGGATCACCGTTCTGGCCCCATTTAAATCCCTGCAGGGATCTTATTAGGAATTTATATTTTTTGAAAAATAGTTATATATATATATATGTATAATTGTATATAAAATTCAGTTTTGAATACAACTTATAATAAAAACATAAAAGCCCAATAAACAATTAGCCCCTAAAAATTACAAAACCTAAAAAATGCTTAAAATAATAATCCATATAAATATTCTATTCAATACACTTCTACTATCTTAACTGACAAGTTCATTGGCAAATATACATTTTCTTATTCTGAATGTATATTATTTACTGTTAATAAAATTATTTACTGTTAATCAATTATACATTTCTTTAGACCTCTACTTCTATAATTAGTTCAATTCATTAACTGGAAAGCCTATATTATTTACTTTTAATCATAAGTACATTAATGAAGTACATTATTATTTGTTGAGTTTTGGACTTGTAGTTGAGATTTTATTTGTTGACTTTTGGACTTGTAGTCTATCAACTAGGGAACAGGGATCCCCACGGCACGGGGGTGGTAGAGATTTTCCCCCCGCATAAGGATGGGGTTCCCCACTTGTGATGGGGAGGGGATGGTATGACATTCCCCGACCTCGCTCCGGACCATGAACATCCCTAATAGTACTAGATACATATTATTTACTCACACTTGAGTTAATATAATGTACCTTAGACTCAGACTTGTAGTCATTGGCATAATGCCCCTTTTCTTAACACTTGAAGTATTTTACCATTAAAATATTCACTTTCCTACTCTTTGATTTCTTTTTACCTTTCTATTCAGCTTTCTTGGGCTCATAAGCCTGCTCTTTGCTTTTGTCGTAGGAGCGCTTATGCTTCTTGCGTTGGTTACCGGAACTTTTTCTAGTAGATGCATAGTTGCCCTCATCATTGACCTTAATCGATGCTAGGCGGTCCTCCTCCAACTCAAGGTGGTGAACAACATCATCAAAATTCTTAATACTTTCAACTTGAGTTAGGTGCATCTTCATATGCTCCTAACTGTTAGGCAAAGAGTGAATAACAACTTGAACTTTCTGTTCTTCGGTCAAAATATGACCTACATCGCTAAGTTCTATGATCATATTGGACATTTCTCTCAAATGCCTCTTCATGGTGAAATCAAGGTGTTTCTTGTAAGTGTCAAACTTGATCGTCAGAGAACGAAGCTTTATCAGAGACACATCTCCAAACTTTTCTTTTAGAGTATTCCATAAAACACTTGTGTTCTCATACTTACAAAACTGTTTAGCGATGTCATCATCCATTGCACTCAACATGATGAGACTGGTAATGGAGCTTCTCTTTTTCCAAGCTACAAAAACTTCTTTTTCCCTTTTATGTTGAGCAGTCGTTCCCTTCTCAGGTTCAGTCATAACTGTCACCAAGGAGTCTAAAACATCTTGATTCTCTGGCACATATTGGATTTTCATGCTCTATATCTCATAGTTGTCCCCATTCAAATTGAGATCTTTGTTCAATTCGACCACAATCAATTTGGACACTGATGCCATTGTATGAACTTGATCTACAATACATATAAGCACGACTTATTAGAAGTTAAAATAATACACGAATGTTCAATATACAACCAATATCCAACTAACAAAGACTTAAAATAAAATTCAATTTGAAAGAGAGACCTTAAAAGGCTTCAATTACCGTTTAAGTTCTAATGTCCCACCTCACTAATAAGATATATAATGAACTTCAATTACAGGATCTAATATCATAATTCATTCATGAAAATATTATTATGTATGATGATTTATTTTTATTAATAACATTCTTTAAAAGTATCAACAATAGATTATACATGAATAATTAATTGCTTAATAATAAAATCAAACATACATTCTCAAATGTTTATTCATTCAACATAATTAAATAACAATTATCCAATAATCAAAATTAGAAAACAAAACTAATTTGTTTTCAATAAACAAAAACTAGAACTACCTCAAATAGTTCAAATAGAGAAACTAATTCTCTACATATAACATTCCTCTATAAACCCTTTACAACAGAGAAGTGACCACATTTGTACCATGGTGGCCTTTGTGAGTAGTGATTTTCCAAAGCTCAACCTTTTAAGGAACTTGATTACAAATCTTTTGTAACTATTTTTTCCTTCCGTCCAACAATTGACCATTAAGTATCATGACACTTGTAATCAAAATTATCTCTTCAACAAATTAAAGAGAATTTTGTTATCCAGCCTAAATGCACTCCTGCATTTTCTTTTACATGATGTTAATGTGAGGAACAATTTCCTCACCATCATCCCACTAAACAACAAGGCTCATTTGTGATTTTTGATATCACGTGCCAGTTTTCGCACCCTTGCCAATTGATGAGGACATCGGGTAATCAATGAAACTCAAACAATTATCATTGTCGTAACACATTTACAATAAGAATAAGACCAAATACATAGATACCTCCCTGAATTTGCCAAAAACGCCTACTGCTCCCCCTGAACTTTTAAAATGTCCTAATGTCCCCTTGAACTTTGGAAAAGTGACCCAATTTGCCCCCTTGCTGCCACGTGTCATACAATTATTGGTTGTCTCATGTTTGACTTTTCAAAGAAAAGTTTGGTTTTCATGGGACTTAGGGTGAAAACTGGGCCAATTTTAAGAAATTCGGGGGGGCATTAGAATACTTTTAAGAAGTTCAGGGGGGTATTAGGACATTTTAAAAGTTCAGGGGGGCAGTAGGCTTTTTTTGCCAAGTTCAGGGGGGTATCTATGTATTCGGCCTAAAAATAAAGGTTAGTGTACTCATACATAATCCTTAATAATTAAAACACATCTCGATTTATTTAAGTCACATAAAAAAATTATCCAATTGGTTTTCCGGATTTTCTAGAATTTTTCATTAATTTTCTGGAATTTTTGGAAAAACGAAAAACGATTTTTAATTTATTTTTAAGTATTAAAAAATACAAAAATATATTTTATGTTCACCAAAAAATTAAATAAAATTCACCAAAAAATAAGAAAAATCATAAAAACATATTATGGTAAAAATCAGCAACCAAACGCCGCCATATGGATGCCGCATGCGCTAACACACGCCTCCGGACGCGCTTAGTGTGTGTGGCTCAAGCGCACTGGTTGGTCCATGCGAGTGCCACGTGGCTACATGGACCAATCCGTGGATGCCGCGTGACCCAACATGTCAACACCTCATCACTGGTGCGTCATTCCCATGGGCGGCACATGCACACCACGCACCGCCTTCTCGGTCTCTCTAGCCTCCCGGATTTCCTTCACCCTAGGGTGTTTGGGGTCTTCGATCACAGGGTGGGATTGGTTTGTCTATTTGACAACCAAAAAGTTGAGTTTGAGGCTCAAACTCCCACTTATGAGATTGAAACTTGTTTTAGATCTAAATTAGAAATTATTTTATTCAAAAATCAGTGTTTTTCATTGAAAATCAGTCTAATTTTCACAAAAACGGTTTGAAAAATACTCAATTCAAGTGACCAAAACACCAAAATACGTCACATATGTATAAATCGAGCTTTAAAAAAAATAGAATACGCTATCTCTAGTTTGATACCAATGATGGATATATAAAAACATATATATCCGAAATAGTGGAAACATATTACCTTTTGTAGCGCGGAATTCAATAAGGTGATTGCATTGAAAAAATGACGAACAACGATTTTGTATTACCGGTCTAACGAGAATCTCACAACGACATATCCTGGAGGAATCTGTATAAGCCACGAACTAAAGCAAAAGTAGAGAAGGGGAATGGCTAGCTTGAATTGGTAGAGAGAACTTTATGTGGTTTTTTCTTTATATGGAAGAGATTACCCTTATCTTCCTTCGCACCACATAATGCTACTTATAGCATTATGTTGGGTTGGATCGGGTTTTTTTACGGGCGGGTCGAACCAAGCCCAACAAAATGGATTGAATGGGTTAAATTATATGAGTTATTATAGGTTACAATGTGTTGAATTATATCTTTTTCTTATGACCGAATACATAGACACCCCCTGATCTTGGCCAAAAGCGCTTACTGTCCACCTGAACTTTGAAAATGTCATAATGCCCTCCTGAACTTCTTAAAAGTGTTCTAATGCCCCCCTGCATTTCTTAAAATTAGCCCAGTTTCCCCTCTAAATCCGATAAAAACCAGAGTTTGCTTTGAAAACTCAAACATGAGACAACCAATAATTGAGTGACACGTGGCAACAAGGGAACAAACTGGGTCACTTTTTCAAAGTTCTGGGGAGTATTAGGACATTTTAAAAGTTCAGTGGGACAGTAGACGTTTTTAGACAAGTTCAAAGGGGGTATCTATATATTTGGCTTTTTCTTATTCTTTTTTTTTTTAATGAGGAAATTACACCTTAAATCAAGATTTTAACACATCAAAGTGCAATAAAATTAACCATAATACATCAATTAACACTACTTTCATTATAATTTTGTCAACTAATTATAACCAATTAAATTCTTATATTATTAAAAATAAATTTTTTTTCAATAATTATCTCATATCCCTTTTTACTTCGGTAACTTCTTTCTTCTCATTTTTCTTTATTTTCTTTCTAATTTCTTTTCTCTTTTCCAAGAGATTCAGCAATCATTCTTTTTCTCTCTTTTTTTTTTTTCATCTTATCTCTTCAATTTCTACATCATCGTATATAATAATTATGTCCTTCTTGATTTGTAATTTTCGTTGAAGTAAAGAAAGTTTATATGATTTTTCAGGCAGCCGTTAGATGGTCTCTCTCTCAATTAAAATCTTTTGCATAAACTATCACTCGAACTTGAGATCTCTAGCTTAAGCGATTAAGGTCCGTATGATGCAGTGGAAACTCGAACAAAAGATACTAAAGTCCGTTAATCGCGCACGATGCCGGAAATTAGTCTTCTACTAGTTGAACTTCGCAAAATTCACAAAAGCAGGGTAAGGAAAATAATTCCGAAATTTTTATTGAAATCAAAAACCTCATCACAATTGAGAAATAAAAGCCTATTTATAGGCAAACTACCCTAAACGTAATAAAATTCCTAAACAATAAAAACTTCTAAATAGTCTAAACTTCCTAATTAAAAAAATACTAAATAAATTAAAATACAAACAAAATAGAAATCCTTAACAATTTATGATCCTTAAAATAAAATCTATTCTTAATTCTAATTATAAAATAACTGCAATTAAAATAAAGATATAATTTAAAATATATATTAATTTATTTTCATGACAAGTAATTATTTCCAAGTTGAATTGCTGATCTTTTTTACAACTTGTGGCCCGCATTATACTCCTTCTCTTAGAAAAAATGCGTCCTCGAGTTTTCCCGTTAGGAAACCAAGCTTTAAGTTTGATAGATGGATCCATATTCAAAATATAATTGATCCCAATAAAATCGATATCACCTTTCCAATAAGAATTCTCATATTCGTCTTCATATACATCATCAGAAATTGGCTGTAATTTTTCTTCAGTACCAATAATCTTATCACAAGAATCATAATCTACTACTTCAACACAAGCATAATCTTCATTATATGTTGGAGGTAAAGTGAAATAAAAGAATTTACCTTCTCCAAGCTTTGATTCTTGAGATAAAATTACTTTATTCTCTCTGTCATAGAGCTCTTCCAATCCAACAAAAGGATTTCTGAATTCTCCATAATTAAGGTTCCTTCTTCATTGAGAATTCGCTCCAAGACAAGCCGCAAGCAGCCCATCCATTCGGTCTATCAAACGATCCACAATAGTCTCCAGTCTTTGGTCTGTTAGGGTTTCGAGACGTTGCTCTAATCTCTGCTCCATTCGGTTCATACCTTCCTGTTCCGCAACCTCATCGACTCGGCGTTCTCTTCTTGGCGGCATGACGACGACAAAGGTTTAGGAATTCGGCTCTGATACCAACTGATGCAGTGGAAACTCGAACAAAAGATACTAAAGTCCGTTGATCGCGCGCGATGCCGGAAATTAGTCTTCTACTAGTTGAACTTCGCAAAATTCACAAAAGTAGGGTAAGAGAAATAATTCCGAAATTTTTATTGAAATCAAAAACCTCATCACAATTGAGAAATAAAAGCCTATTTATAGGCAAACTACTCTAAATGTAATAAAATTCCTAAACAATAAAAACTTAAAGATACAATTTAAAATATATATTTAATTTATTTCCATGACAAGTAATTGTTTCTATGTTGAATTGTTGATCCTTTTTACAACTTGTGACCTGCATCACCGTATCACTCAAACCAACCTTAATTAGTTTTCATTATACTTAATTTATAGTTTTCCTAAAAAAAAAAAAAAAACACCACTCAAACCAACCTTAATTAGTTTTCATTGTACTTAATTTATAGTTTTCCTAAAAAAAAAAAAAACACTAGTTTTACCGATTAAAAAAATAATTTACACGCTATCTTGTCATGAGTCAAGTTAGTTTTTCTATTAGTAATTGTTTATTAAATTTTCATTAAATTCTGTTTGTTAAAACACCGTAAAAAATTGAACACATGGTAATTTTTACCTCTGCCACATCATCAAAATTTCTCTGCCGCGTCATTATTTGTTTGACAGCGTTAGGTCAAAATCCTTTTTTTTGTTAATAGTCAGAAATCACAGAGATTTTTTTGTAAACCAGTGTAACCACATGGGTTTTTTTTTACGTATTTATCCCTATTTATAATAAATGGTTTATGGATAGGGTTGTCAATCGGGTGGCAAGGACCTATTCCCGGTGAGGATCGGCCCGGACGGTGAATCCTCGATTAAGATCCCCGCGGGGCGGGGACGGGGATGAATTTGTCCTCGTTTTTTAATCGGGGACCAGGATGGTAATAGCTCAACCCGCCCTACGAGCCCTTGTCTCCATCCCCTTTTAAAATCCGTAGGGATCTTCGGTAAATTCCAATCCCCGACAATTCCCCGTTTATATTTTTTTGTTATTAATATTATTACATTACATTGTTATTATTTATAATTTATAATTTTATAAACTAAAGTAAAAAAAAAAAACTAATCTCTCATGAATAATTACTAATTATATGTTAGTGTATTTGAGAATTGAGTTATGGGAATTTTACGTCTATAGTTTAATGCATGTTTGGATAAGTTAAGGGTGAAAATTGAAATTTTATAAGTTTTTTTTTACAAAATTGAAAATTAGTTTAACGGCGACGGGGATCCTTGCGGGAAACTGATTCTCCACCGGGTTCGGGGATGAGACAAAAATTTATGATCGATTAATAAATGGGATGGGGACGGGGATTCCCGAATAGTCTGGGGACGGAGATGAGAAGTGCAATCCACGTCCCGCCCCGTTTACAACCTCATTTATGGATAATGTTGTTTAAGATATTCTTACATTTTGAATATATTAAAATACACAATTGAATCACAATCAGCCAAGCCAAATGCAGTTCAATTTTTTTTTTCTGGTTTTTTTCTTCGTCATTTCGTTTTCTCGTCTTTTCCTTTTATTTCCCATTTTTTCAGTATAAAAATGAAATATCAAATTGTAAATAAAAAAAATTCTTTCAATTCAAATGGGTTAAATCAAGAACAGAAAGAGAAAATTGAGTTTTGGATGGGTTGAATGGGGTTTATGGGTAGTTAGATGGTTTATAATAAACCGTATAAGATAAGCCTCATAATCCATTCAACCCATTTGATCCATTACTATCCATAAAAATTGCTTTCATAATTTGGATGGATTGAGATCGAATGGGTTATAATAACACATCCAATTTTGAATACCCCTAATATTCGCAACTCATAATATAAATAAAATAATATCACAATCACCATGTAGTTTGAGACAGCAGATCAAGAAGTTATTTTTAACATATGCAAAACAAAATGAATTCGCAAAACCCAAAATTAGCTGCTAAAGAAATATATTTCACAACTGCAACCTTCTAAACAAGTTTAAAGATTATCCTAGCTCTTATTCAACAATTAGTGATCCAAACAAGCAACCAACAGTGAAATCTCAAAACTGTCAATTCATACCAACCATTATTTCACTCCTTGTTATTGTCAAATATAATAATAATTATAAAAGATATAATTGGGTTTTACCTATCAGTTTAAACTTTTAGATCAAATAGTTCAATGACATGATATCAGAACCTGTTAGACCTAAAGTTCAAGATTTCGAATCCTAACATACAAGTCAAACCCAGGTGGTATTCGCGTGCGGAAGAATGTCAGAGATAATAATAAAAACTATAATTGCACATTACCTATTAGGTTAACCTTTTGGGTTAAATGGTTCCATGGTTTCATGACAATTATCAAACCATAAGAAACTTCACTCTAGTAAGAAATCAAAGGGAAATTAACGAAATTACTCTATTTTGAAGATTTCTTTTTGGCATACGCTGTTCGCCTTTTGCAAATACGCCTTTTTGTTTTTTTTTCTCCCATCTTTATGCCTTTCCTCTTCTTTCTCTCATCTTTACGCTTTTTTTCTTCTTTCTCTCTTTTCTCCATTTTCTTTTTCTCTGAACCTTCACCCAAGTTTTCCCCAACTAAACCTTTGTTTCTTCCCCCCATACTGCGATTTTTTTTTTTTTTTTTCTGTTTCTACTTTCAATTTCGGTATTTTATTCCAATCTCTTCATCAAACTCCAAAAAGTACAACAATTTCTAGTTGGTTTCTTGTCACTATTTTTTCTTCTATTTTCGATTTGAAAAGGGACTTGGAGTTAAAGAGACACGGATTGAAGTTGCTAAAGAGAAGTCAACCGTTGTTTGGCTTTGTGTGGATGGGCGTTGTCTTCTATTAGGGTCTAATGCTTATCCCAGGTTCTATGTATTTCCTCTTTATTGGATCAACAATGCACATCACATCTTTTAATTTGGCTGATTGAGTAAATTCTCATCTTCAGGTATGAGAATCAACTGGAGAAATTCTGCTAGATATGCATTTTTTTTGTTGTTATGTCTTGTGATACCATCTTGATACCTTTGCAAAAAGGGTATCAAAAGGGTATCACAATGAATAACAGAAAAAAAAACCCCATATATTAAAATGTATGTTCTTATATGTTGTTATATATGCTTTTTTGTTGTTGTTATACCTTGTGATACCCTTTTGATATCTTTGTGAAAATGGTATTAAAACGGTATCACAATGAATAGCACAAAAAAAAACCCATATATAAGAATGCATGTTTTAATATGTTGTTATATATGCGCTTTTTTGTTGTTATATCTTGTGATACCGTTTTGATATCCTTTTGATACCTTTTTCGCAAAGGTATCAAAAGCATATCAAAACGGTATCATAATAACAAAAAAACCTACATATAAGAATGTATATCTTTCTATGTTGTTATATATGTGTTTTTTAATTTTTATACATTGTAATACCCTTTTGATACCTTTGTGAAAGCAATATCAAAAGTGTATCACAATGAATAACACAATAAAATCCATATATAAGAATATATGTTCTTATATATTGTTATATATGCGGTTTTTTTATTGTTATACCTTGTGATACAGTTTTGATATCTTTGTGAAAATGGTATCAAAGCCGTATCACAATGAATAACAAAAAAAACCCATATATAAGAATGTATATTCTTATTTGTTGTTATATATGCATTTTTTTTGTTATACCTTGTGATACCGTTTTGATACTTTTGCAAAAACAGTTTCAAAAGAGTATCAAAATGATATCACAATGAATAACACAAAAAGAACCCATGTATAAGAATGTATGTTCTTATATGTTGTTATATATGTGTTATTTTGTTGGTATAAATTGTGATATCGTTTTGATACCGTTGTGATATGATTTTGATACATTTTAAACAAAACATCAAAACGGTATTAAAAAAAAAAACATAAAAACACATATATAAGAATGTATGTTGTTATATATATAGTTTTTTTGTTGTTATACCTTCTAATGTTGTTTTGATACCCTTTTGATACTATTGCGAAAACGGTATCAAAACTAATATCCTTTTTATACCTTTTTGATACTAAAACCGAAAATTAAAAAAAAAAAGGAAAATAATATATACATATGGATCTCATTTTGAAGAGAACAAAAATGGAAAAAACTTTGTAATATTGCATAATAAAAAAATGAACAAATTGAGAGATAGATGCGAAATAAAAATGAAATTACAAAAGAGGAGTGGAAAAATAAAGAATCTAATTTGGGAGGAGGAGCACACTTTCAAAATTTTGAAAGTTTTTGGGCTTATTTTTATATAGCCCAAATGGGCGTAAATCCATAAAAAGCTCATTTTTATTCAACTTCATTTAGTTTGTAAACTTTGTACAAATCCGATGTCTTTTGTCTTTTGGTTCAAATCATTGGAACAGGCCCATGGGCTTGTTATGGTTGCATAGCTGCCCACTAAAACAGGAAGAAGAAATTAGATGAATAGTCAATAAATAGAAACAATTTAATCAAAAATAAATTTTATACTATTTTTTTCGCAATTTTGCTTGTTATTTATTAAATTGTGAATTAGGTTAATTACTAATTTTTTTTTTTTTTTTCAATAAGTATTATCTATGAAAATTTATTTGTTTTTTAGTTTCCATTTTAACCACAATGTTATATATAGTAATATATTTATTTTGACTCATTTATTACAGTAAATACAACCTTTTTTCTTAATTAATACATAAATCCATGGCTCCATTAAAAATTACAAATTTCGTAGTTTGATTTGTCGTCAAATTCAATCAATTATCTCCACCATATGATTAACTGAAACACCAATTTCAATTCTTTGTTTTTGTAATCAAATTCCTTTAAATAATTTCCACCGCATGATCAAATTCATTAACAATTTCAATTTTTGTATGTTTCTTCCCCAACCTTACTCCACAATACCTGGTCGCCTTTCTCCTTTGATTCTTGGTACTTTCTTTTGAAAGTTAGTTTAACGTTACCACCAATGTACATGTTAGAAAATATATAAATATTAGTATTAAATAATTATATTCCAATGTAAGAGTAAACAGAATACAAATAAAATATTTATTAACTTGAGATTACCAAAATAAAATTATAGAATAAATAACAAACTTTTAACCTCAACCGTAGTATGAATCTACCGAGAAAGAGATTTTGCTGAGGTCCGAATTGGTTTCCTCAAGACAGAATTCGCCTGTGTACAGAGGACTGTCTCCCAAGATACAACAACAGATGTTTGTCGAGCTCAACCAAATGCAAAAACTATCACCAAACACTAATCTTTCTAGATTAAATACATATAGGCTAAAGAATATTTAAAATAAATGTAATTCCTCACTATTTCTCCAACACACTTCAAAAGAAAGAATGAGGAGGTTTATATAAAAATTAGGAAGGGTTAAAAAAATAATTTCACTAATTAAATAAAATAAAATAAATTAAAAAAATTATATGTCAAAGTCGTCTGCCAAGTGGCAGACGACTTGACTTGTTTGGGGGCTATGGCCCCAAACAATCGATATGGGAGGGTCGACATGCTCTCCTAATAATTCATAGTATTTTTTTTTTAAAATCAAAATTTCAACAATCCCAACATAATTAAAAAAAAAGGGTTTGGTGATAGCATTCTTCAGTCAATATTTGCATAGGATAGATAGGCTACAACCTTTGAACCTTTCCTTGTGAAAGTATATTTACTTTACTGGCTAACTAGTAGACGCGATGTCCTTGAACTATTCTGCCATTTGTGTAAATGATGATATACCTCACACAAATACCAACCTAACTCGATTTTGATTCTCATGGTTATGTTCATTGTAGTCATGAACATCTCCTCTGTAAGAGTTTCAGAGAACTAAGCCCCATTAGTCTCCTTTGAAGCCACCACACTTCACTCTCACATAAGTGATCTCTTTTGCTTAGACTTTTGATGCACAAAGAATCATTAAAAGCATAGCTTAACCTTTCACGTATTATCACTGTTTACATCACAGGAATGGACACAGGGATGACCCCCACAGTGACCTTACAAGGTTTTTGCGATTAGGTTGTCCTATTGAATCTAGATCTTGGGATCTCTATGGGCTTAAGTCTCGTTCCTCTCGATGCCTTTTCAACTCGATCTCTGTTTAACCATTTGGTTAGCGGATCCGTAATGTTATCCTTTCAACTTACAAAGTCAATAGAGATAACTCCAGTTGAGATCAGTTGTCTAACGGTGTTATGTCGATGAAGTATGTGCATCGACTTACCGTTATACATTATATTATGTGCTCTTTTTATCGCTGCTTGATTATCGCAATGTATACATATTGCAGGCACAGGCTTTGGCCATTTAGGAATATCCTCCAAGAAGTATCGGAGCCATTCGGCTTCTACTCTAGTTTTATCAAGAGCTAAAAACTCAAATTCCATGGTGGATCTAGTTATGATTGTTTGTTTCGAGGATTTCCAGGATACTACTCCTCCTCCTCGAGTGAACACGTATCCACTAGTACCTTTGGAATTCTTGATGTTAGCTATCCAACTAGCATGAGAGTATCCTTTTAACATAGCAGGGTCTCTCGTATAGTGTAATCCGTAATCACGAGCATATCACAAATACCTTAGTACCCTTATGATATCTTTCCAATGGATTTCCCTTAGATTACTTGTGAATTTGCTTAAACTGCTAATAGTGATGTCTTATACAACTCGAGAGGTACATCAAACAGCCTATTACCCTTGCGTATTCCACTTGATTAATGCTTTCACCTTTATTTTTGGACAAATGTTGGCTAATGTCTATCGGAGTTCTGGCTATACTAGAATCATCCTTATTAAACTTTCCAAGTATCTGTCCACATAGTGTGACTGAGTTAGAATGAGACCATTAGGTGAATGTTCAACTTGGATGCCCAAAATCATATTCGCTAGTCTCATATCTTTCATGTCAAACCTTGAGTTCAATATATCCTTAGTACTCTTTACCATTTTCTCATTGCTTCCCACAATGAGTATGTCATCAACATACGAACATAAAATGACATATCCTTGGTTTGTGGTTTTGACATATGCACACTTGTCACACTCATTTATTTGATAACCTTTTTCCATCATAACATCATCAAACTTTTTGTGCCATTGTTTTGGTGCTTGCTTTAATCCATATAAAGACTTCACCAATTTACAGACTTTCCATTCTTGACCTGGAGCTATACAACCCTCGGGTTGCTCCATATAGATTTCCTCTTTAAGATCTCCATTTAGAAAGGTTATTTTTACATTCATTTGATGTACTTCAAGATTCCACAAAGCAGCAATTGCTAGTAACATCCTAATGGAAGTTATTCTCGACACATGAGAATATGTATCAAAGTAATCAAGGCCTTCCTCTTGTCTATAACATTTTAGAACCAGTCTGGCCTTATACTTATCAATTGATCCATCTGCTTTTATTTTCTGTTTGAAAATCCATTTGGAACTTAATGGTTTTGTTCCCAGAGGAAGATCCACTAATTCCCAAGTATGGTTGTGCATGATGGAATCAATTTCACTTCTTATGGCTTCTTTCCATAAAAGACTTTTGGTGGAACTTATAGCTTCTCTATAGTTTTAAGGTTCAACCTCTAGCATATAGGTTAGGAAATCTGGTCCAAAAGATTTTTTTACCCTTGCCCTTTTACTTCTTCTAGGCTCTACCTCTTTCTTTACTTCTGTCTCAACCTCTTGTTGAAGGTCTTGACCATTTTCTTCAATCTCTTGTTGAAGATCTTCAATGTTTTCATCAGTTGTTTCTCGAGGTCATTTGGATCTTGATCCATCCTCACTAGTCTTACATGGGAAAACATTTTTAAAGAATGAAAAATTCTTTGATTCTATAATCGTATTCTTATGAATCTCAGGATTTTTGGATTCATACACAAGAAACCTATATGCATTGCTGTTATGCGCAATCCTAATGAAAATACAATCCACCGTCTTTGGTCCTATTTTCATTTTCTTTGGCAATGGAGCCATTATCTTAGCAAGACACCCCCACACTTTCAAGTAGTTATAGGAAGGTTTTCTTCCTTTCCATAAATCATATGAAGTCTTATCTTGTTTCTTACAGGGCACCTTATTTAAAAGGTAATTAGTTGACAAAACAGCTTCCCCCCACATGTTCTATAGCAACCCAAAACTGTTCAGCATCGCGTTCATCATTTCCTTTAATGTATGATTTTTGCGTTCTGCTTCTCCATTAGATTGAAGAGAATAAGGTGGTGTTACCTCGTGAATAATTCCCTGTTGGGAGCAAAATTCACCAAATTGTTCAACATATTCACTACCACGATCACTTCTTACCACCTTAATCTTTTTATTAAGTTGGTTTTCTACTTCCTACTTATAAAGAACAAATTTCTCTAAAGCTTCATTTTTGCTTTTAAGCAAACATACATAACAATATTTTGTACTATCATCAATCAAGGTAATAAAATATTTATTGCCTCCTCTAGTTTGTACAAACTTCAAGTCACAAATATCACTATGTATAAGATCAAGTGGTTTTGTATTCCTTTCAACTATATGGAATGAAGACCTTGTTAATTTTGTCTCAACTCAAATTTCACATTTATGTTTATTGTCTATTTGGAATGAGAGAATATGGTTTAAGCTAATTAATCTCCATAAAGTATCATAATTAACATGTCCAAGTCTACCATGCCATAAATTAATGACACAATGATATAAACAAAAGAAATGTTATTCTTATTCATTGAATTAGACTTATAAGAAATTGCATTAAATTTCCACATTCCATTGGACTCATGGCCCTTTCCCACATACATTCCCCCTTTTGAAAAAATAAAATTTTAGGACTCAAATACCATTTTAAAGCCATGTGCGCTTAAGAGGCTCCTAGACACAAGATTCTTCCGAATGTCAGCCACAAATAGAACATTTTGCAATTTTACTTTGATAAGTGCTAAAAAGGCACTTATTTATGATATAATCTATAAGGCATTTATGATGTTTTCACTCATTTTATATTAGATTTCATGTTGGTATTGCATGTTTTTGATGATTTACAGTTTTAAAGACTAAATATGCAAATATGTGGAGTTTAGCTATAAAAGGGAGCAAAAACAAAGAAAGATTAAAGAAAAGAGACACATCATAAGCGCAACATGTATCACGAGCGCCACCCAGCCTGACTTAAGCAATTATCCAAAAAATCCATGTGAATCATGATCGCGACTCTATGTCACAATCGTGACACGCCTCCAGAAGAAGTTACTCAATTTTATCCACTTGGAACTTCAACCACCACTTTGGATAGACACAACCCTTCATGAAAAGACATAATTCTTCATGAAAGGACACAAGTTTTGAAGAGAACCAATAGTATTCAAGAGACATAACTCTTCACAAAAAGACACAACTATTCAATGAACCAATACAACTTTACAAAGAGACACAACTCTTCATGAAGCATCACAACCTTTCATAGAGGGACACAATGGTTCAATGCCTATAAATAGAGGATGGTATCCCAGATTTCAACATACATATAAATAGAAAGAAAGAGAGAAAAATCAGCAATGTTATAAGTGCTTAGAGAGAGTTTGAGTATTGTTGCAATATTTAGTATGCATAAAGGGGAGCCTAACACCAAGGTCCTTGAATAAAGTATTATCGCTGTATAGTGAAAAGATATCCCGGGGTTGCAATATACCTATAGGTGTAAGGGAGTGTTTTATGCCCAATTACTTTCTTAAGTCTATTCTTATGCTTTTCCTTTACAAAAGCGTCACACTTGTATATGTATTGAATATTTACGAAATCAATATCGATAAGTTTTCTTATATCTTATTCTTCATTGCATGACTAATGCCAAGTATGTATTGAATTCTTGTTTTACATTGCATGACTAACGCCAAGTATGTATTGTGATTCATAATAAGATATAAAGAAGTTCGCATTTTATTTTGTCCTGTTTAATCAATAAGATAGAATAAATTATGATGTATGATTGTTTTGCTTCACTTTGTTAGATTAATTAAAGATAATCTTGATATAGCTTGGTCATTGTATATTAAGACCTTTAGTTATTTTGGCAAAGGTATTCAATAATTTGTTTATGAGTTATTGAATAAAATCTATTTCTAGACATACCCGTTGAAATAGAACTAACCCAACATACTCTTGTCATAAAGATTGAATGAATAATTAATGCATAAACAATGAATATCTAAGATAAAATGCTTGTATATTTATGCGATTAAATATTAAACAATAACTTAACTCAGAACTAGTACTTCAATTAACTTGCTATTTACTAAATTCGATATCACTTTATAATTCGGTACTCTGTAAACGCGAAGAAAAATAAACTAAAGTGATTCCTCGTGGGATTGATATCTTTTATTACTACGTTCCGATTCGTATACTTGCGAGCACTAATCTCTGAAACTACCAATACCATTATTATCTTTATTATTATTATTATCAAAAGCTAAGTAAGAAATTTATACTATTGTAAAACAATAACCGCAATAAGTGTTTGGCGCCATTGCCGGGGAATCATTGTTATGTCATTTGATGTTTGTTAAATATTTGCGGATTATAGAATTTTGCTTTACTTTACTTTTAGTATATTTTCATCTATTTAATTTTTAATTGTTTTGTTTAGTTTGTAGTTTATGCCCAGAACACGAAGTTTTGTGGACAAACTTGAGCCATTTAATCCGGAAATCGAGCGTTCCATATCAAAAAGAAAGAAAAAGAATAAGAAGAAAAGTTAGGAGAGATCAGAAGAAGAAATGGATGAACAACCAAAGAAGTTGATGGATTATTCCATCCCTAGTCTTAATGGTACACATGATGGTGTAGTAAGGCCACCTGTTAATGCAAATTCTTTTGAGATTAAACCTGCTCTTTTGCAAATGCTTCAAAATAGTGTTACTTTTCATGGTTTTCCCAATGAATATCCTAATGCTCATTTATCTAATTTCCTTGAAATATGTGATACTTTTAAAATTAATGCGGTATCAACGGAAGCAATCAAACTTCGGTTATTTCCTTTTACTTTGAAGGATAAAGCGAAGGCTTGGTTGAATTCGTTGTCTCCAAATTCAATAACTACTTTGGAACAACTTGCCCAAGCATTTTTATCTAAGTATTTTCTTTTAGCAAAAACGACTAGATTAATTAAAGAAATTACTTCGTTTACTCAATTTGAAACTGATTCTTTGTATGAGGCTTGGGAAAGATATAAAGAAATGCAAAGATTATGCCTTCACCATGGTTTGCCTAGCAATATATTAATACAAACTTTCTATAATGGGGTCAATCCTGTTACTAGAGGTACTATTGATGCCATGGCTGGTGGTTCTTTAATGCAGAAAACAACTAAAGAGGCTCATGAATTATTAGAAGAAAGGGCTAGTAACAATAGTATGTGGCCTACTGAAAGGGCAGAAGTTCAATCTTTGAATAATTCAAATAATGCTTCAAGTTCATCAAATTCTAGTATAAAAGGAGTGCATCATGTTGACTCTCTTACTATGTTACAAGCATAAATTTCTGCTTTAACTAATAAAGCTGATAATTTATCTATGGGAGTTACATCTCATAATCCTTGTATGGTATATAGTTAACAAGGTCATATTCCTAGTGAGTGTAAGGAATTGAATATAGAGGAACAAATGAATTATGTCCAAGGGCAAGTTTGCAATAACCCGTATTCAAATACTTATAATCCAAGATATAGAAAGCATCCAAATTTCTCTTGGAAGAATAATGACAACCAAGATCGAATGAATTCTAGTTACCAATCACAAGATAGAATTGGAATGTTGTCATCTAAAATTGATAAGTTTTTTGGAGTTCATGCTAAAGTTAGTGATCAAAAAGAAAATTTTAAGAAAATGGAGTCTAAATTTGACCAACTTATTAAAAATCACTCATCCTCTATCCATAATTTGGAGGTTCAGATTGGGCAACTGGCTAATGCCATTCCTTCTCTTGGACTGGGTGCATTTCCAAGTAATACGGAAAGAAACCCTAAAGAGCAAGTGAATGCGGTGATATTAAGATCCAGTAAGAAGTATGAAATTATAGATCCTACTAGTCTTACAACTAACCCAGTGCAGGACAAGATGTTCCAAGATGAAGAAATCGTTCAAAATGGAGAAGAAGAAGCAATTTCTGATCAATCAAATATTGGCAAGGTTAAGAATGACAATTTTCAACCAATACCACTATTTCCGCATAAGCTAAAAAGGAAAGATCAAGATAAGCAATTTCATGACTTTATTAATAAATTGAAAAATCTTCATATTAATTTATCATTCATTGAAGCCATTAGTCAAATTCCCAATTATAGTAAATTTTTGAAGGAACTTGTTTCTAAAAAAAAGAATTGGGCTGATGTTTCGACTATTGCTTTAAATGAAGATTGTAGTGCTATAGTGTCTAGTAAAAATCCTTACAAAGCTTAAAGATCCGGGTAGTTTTACTATTTCGTGTACATTGGGTAAAGTAGAATTTCCTAGATGTTTATGTGATTTAGGAGTGAGTATGAATTTAATGCCATTAAATATTTTTAAGAAATTATGTTTAGAAGAAGATGTGAAGCGTACTTCTATGATTTTGCAACTTGATGACCAATCTATTAAAAAACCTTTTGGTATTATTGAGGATGTTTCAGTCAAAGTTGATAAATTTATTTTTCCTACCGATTTTGTGATCCTAGATTTTGCTTATGATGAGCAATGTCCGTTGATTTTGGGTAGACCTTTTATGAATACCGGTCATACCTTGATTGATGTTTCAGAAGGAAAAGTAATTTTACGCATCGGTGATGATAAAATTAAATTTCATATGGATAAAGCTACTAAATACCATATGGATAATGAAGTTTGCATGAAAATTGATATTACTAATGAGTGTGTTAAGGAAATTTTAGATATAAATAATAATGATCTTGATATAGAAGATAAGACTTTTGAACATAAAAATGAAAATGTTAAACCTGAATTATTAGTAAGAAATGAGGGACCTTTACCCACATCTGTTGATGTTCAACCAAATGTTGAATTGAAAGAGTTACCAAGTCATTTAAGATATGCATTTTTAATGAAAAATGATAAGTTACCTATAATAATCTCCGATAAACTTAGTTTAGACCAAGAAAAGGAATTAATTAAGGTGATTAGGAAAAAGGATTAGAAGTATAGGTGGGAAAATCTCTGATTTAAAAAGTATAAGTCCTAATTGTTGGAAATGCCCTAGTCCCGAGGCATTGGTCCTTGTATTTGTACTATACATTTATTGGATTTATGTGTTGTACGCATTTGTGTTATTAATAAAGGCATCAATTCATTTATTATATCTATCTTGTGCAATATATTAAATGAAGTATCCAATGGACGTATCTATATCCATGATGACAAGTGTCATGCACTTGGCAGTAAGACCATGGATAGGGTAAACGATATGACCAAAAATAGATCCGTAGTCTGTTCCAGTCATGGGAATGAATGGAACAATAGACTATCATTAACCTGGTTGTATGGCGGTGTCTTACAGGTCATTGGACATGGAGTGTCAACCAAGTTAATGGGTACATGCCGGGAAGCATGGTACTGGATAGATCCACTAAACGAGTAATCCACATGGTATGGTATCACAATAGATTCTTGTGTAGTACTTGTATGGATCCTTTGACCTGACCATATGCTGGTGTTACATGTGAAGTCGCATACTTAGGGGTACGCCTAAAGGGCCTGTAATAGGGTGCCAAGTATGGGTGCTTTCGGGTATGTCACTGAACATGGTAATACTATGGATATGCAGAAGGGATTTGTCACTCAGTAACCCACTGAGAAGATATCACCGGCCACTTGATGAATGTGACTGATAAGAGTGTGGCCACACCCAAACAAGTTGGAACTTGTTTGTGAGCATCAGTACATTCGGGATCAAGTTAATGTCCGGACACAAAAGAGGGTGATCAATCCATGCCTCTGTGTTGGACACCGATATCAATGACATGGGATGTACAAGTTTAAACTACAGGGTTATGATATCAGTTAGACTGCCATCTCCATCTTAATTGGGGGCTGCAGTGGCTTGCTAGAGCCCAACTGCAGTCTGCGGGCCAAAGGCCCGCTGCCAACATAAAGATGGGCCCACGGGATCGTACACATTGAGCGACTGGACACCGACTTAAAGAATCACAGGTACACTTGGAGTGTACACACTAGAGAGAGAGAAGTATATATATCAATTATATTATAAGGATCAATTGGATTGATTATTATAATAAAATTAATATTTGGCTTCGCATGATTAATTGGATTAATTTTGAAATTATTTCCTAGGTGGAAATATTCATATGTATAGGTTTACATATGAGTTTGTTTTGTGAAGACTTAGTTTTAATTTGATGGATTAAATTAATTAGTCAAACTAATTTTAATTTAAATGTAGATAATATGTTACTTGGAGTAATATATTGAATACATGGGTTGATTAAAATTGGGCTTGATATTGATTTAAACCAGATTAATTAAAATAAGTTTGGGCCTGAATTAAAAGGAGGAAGCCCACACAGACACAGAAGCCAGACTGGGCCTAAATTCTAACAAGGGAATTGGAAGCCCTAGGGTTAAAAACCCTTAGGGGAATTCGGCCAAGGCAAGAGATGTGAGTAGCCCCCTTTGGCCGAATTCTCCCTTCCCTTTTCACTCTCTAATCTTCGTGATTTTTGACGCTAGCACGTGCGGTGTTCGTTAGGCGCTCGTGTACGGGAACGAGGAGGAATTCTATTTTGAATTCTGCAGTCATCATCCATCTCTAGAAAGAGATTTTCTGGTAAGAAAATTAATCCCTTTCTATTTAATTTTAAGTTTTTCAATTTCCACTTCAATTGCTCCTGGGACTGGATTTAAGGAAATCACCGCGTTCTTCCGCTTTTATCGGGTGATTTCTGGTGACAAATCCCAACACTAATGTGGTAACGTATCGTATTTATTCAGAAGAGAGTGTGTTACCTAAGGCTGATAGACAAAGAAGATTAAATCCTAACATGAAAGAGGTAGTTGAGCAAGAAGTGATTAAATTGCTTGATGCCGGTATCATATATCCAATTTCAGATAGTGAATGGGTTAGTCCGATTCAATGTGTGCCTGAAAAGGGTGGTATGACTGTAGTTAAGAATGAAGAAGGAGAAATGGTATCCACAAGGACAACAACTGGTTGGAGAGTGTGTATTGACTATAGAAAGTTAAATTCGGCAACTAGGAAAGATCATTTTCCGTTTCCTTTCATTGATCAAATGCTGGAAAGAATTGCTGGACATGCTTTCTACTGTTTTCTAGATGGCTTCTCAGGTTATTTCCAAATTTTTATACATCCAGATGATAAAGAGAAAACTACTTTTACTTGTCCATGCAGAACTTTTGCCTACCGTAAAATGCCTTTTGGATTATGCAATGCACATGCTACATTTCAAAGATACATGACTTCTATTTTTGGTGACTTTATTGAAGATAATATGGAAGTATTCATGGATGATTTTTCTGTTTACGGGAATTCATTTGAGGAATGTTTAGATCACTTAGATAAAGTTTTGTCTAGATATGAAGAGTCTAATTTAGTGCTTAATTAGGAGAAATGCCATTTTATGGTTGATGAAGGTATAGTTCTTGGCCATAAGATTAGTGAAAAAGGAATAGAAGTTGATAAAGCTAAAACTGACTTGATAGGAAATTTACCTCCACCAACTTCAGTTAAAAGAGTGAGGTCTTTCCTAGGACATGCTGGTTTTTATAGATGATTTATTATGAACTTCTCGATAATAGCTAAACCATTGACCAACTTGTTAGTTAAAGATACACCTTTTGTATTTACACCTAAATGTATGAATGCCTTTAATATTCTTAAATAAGCATTAGTTAGTGCACCTATAATCACAAGTCTAGATTCGCACTTGCCATTTGAGATTATGTGTGATGCTAGTGATGTTGCAGTAGGATGTGTTTTAGGTCAAAGGAAAGATAAAAAGTTGCATGTTATTTACTATGCAAGTCATACTCTTTCTAGTGCTCAATGTAATTATACAACTACGGAAAAGGAGATGTTGGCTGTTGTGTTTGCATGTGATAAGTTTAGATCTTACTTGTTAGGTTCTAAAGTTATAATTTATACTGATCATGATGCTTTGCGATACTTGTTTGCTAAGAAAGATGCTAAGCCACGCCTTATTCGTTGGGTGTTACTTTTGCAAGAATTTGATTTAGAACAAAGAGATAAAAAGGGTTCAGAAAATTTGGTTGCCGACCATCTTTCAAGGTTAAAAGATGAGAACTGTCCAATTGGTGAGTCTGATACTATTAATGAAACATTTCCCGACGAGAGTTTAATGGCTCTGCAACATGCTAAGGAACCTTGGTATGCTGACTATGCTAATTACCTCGAAGCTAATATTATACCTTATAACTTAGATGTAAATGCTAGGAAAAAGTTCTTCCATGATGTGAAAAGTTATATTTAGGACAATCCTTATTTATTTAGAATATGTGATGATAATATTATTAGGAGATGTGTTGATGAGTCAGAATATGAGTCAATTTTATCTCATTGCCATGATAGTGCTTATGGAGGCCATCATGCAGCAAATAAAACCACTGCCAAAGTATTGGAAAGTGGATTTTATTGGCCTACTTTGTTTCAAGATGCTCGTTTCTATGTTAATCATTGCGATAAATGTCAACGTGTTGGTAATATTAGTCGTAAAGATGAGATGCCACTAAAGAATATCTTAGAAGTTGAAATCTTTGATGTATGGGGAATAAATTTTATGGGTCCTTTTCCTATATCTCAAGGACAAAAATATATCTTAGTAGCTGTTGATTATGTTTCCAAATGGGTTGAAGCTTGTGCATGCCCTACAAATGATGCGAGAATAGTTGTTAAGTTTTTAAAGAAGTTATTTAGTAGATTTGGGATACCACAAGCAATAATTAGCGATGGTGGTATGCATTTTATTAATAAATTATTTGAGTCACTTATGAGGAAATATGGAGTTCATCATAAAGTTGCAACTCCATATCATCCTCAAACTAGTGGTCAAGTGGAAATTTCAAATAGAGAACTTAAATGGATTTTGGAAAAGACGGTTTCTAATTCGCATAAGGATTGGGCGAAGAAGCTAGATGAAGCTTTATGGGCTTATCGAACGGCTTATAAGACACCTATTGGGATGTCTCCCTATCGGTTACTATATGGTAAGGTGTGTCATTTGCCAATTGAGTTAGAACATAAATCTTATTGGGCTATCCGTTCCCTGAACTTTGATGCGAATCCATAGGCTACTGTAAATATCTGAATTAGATGAAATTAAATCCATAGCTTATGAAAATGCTAAGATTTACAAAGAGAAGACTAAGAGATGGCATGATTTGAAATTAAAGCTATGTTGGTGATAAAGTGCTTTTGTACAATTCTCGGTCATGTCTATTTCTGGGTAAGTTAAAATCACGTTGGTATGGGCCATTCACCGTTATTAATGTCTTTAGTAATGGAGCATTAGAGTTAAAGAGTTCCAAAAATAATGTATTCAAGGTTAATGGGCCGCGTTGTAAACAATATTTGCAATGGGATGATACCATTCAATAGCAATTTATGGATGACCCTACACCTTAATAATTCTTCTTAACTTTGATTTTATTTTTTGTTTTCATGCGATTTGTATGTTTTGCTGTGTTTTTAAGTGTGTTCTAATACCTACAGATGTGTTTAAATTTAGTGTAAAGTATATACTATGGTAGAATAATGATACATAGATAAAGTGCATGAAAAGGTAAATTCTGAGTGCATCACTATCGTGACACACCATCACGATCGCGACACCTGCGTTTTTTCAGATTTTTGATTTTCGGTTATTTTTGCCTTAAAACGGCCATAAGTGATCAATTGCCATCTTTTGACCGTTTTAACTGTCATATCTACTCCAAAAGTCATGTCCTTCCATGTTTTTACTATAGATACAAATATCTACATTTTAAAATTTTCTCACTTTCAAAGTAATCAAAACCCTAAAATAATCATAACTTCAAAACAGAGTTTTCATTCTCAACCCTTTTCACACCTTTCTGTAACCTACCTTTTTTCGAAAAAATGGTGACCCGTGTGAATGGAAGAGTTGATTTGAGGGAGGGATATGGAGCAGATTTCCCCATTCGTAGTGTGTATGAAGGGAAAAGGTATGCACGTTTGAAGAAGATGGATTTTCAAGGAATGTTGTTTCTCGATATCTTGTTTCTTATCAACAACGATATCTGAGATGCAGTATTCGGGTACTTACATTACCTAGGATGGATTAAGTTTGGGGCTATGTTGTTCCCACAAAAAGATATTTATGTGTTGGAGATGCTTTGCACATTTCAGTTTCTAGATAATACAAGAAGGAATTTTGTGTTCCCTAATAATGGAGTCGAATATACCGTAGGGTATGATCAAATGTCTGAATGGTTTGGTTTTCCAAAGGAAAACTTTGCTGTTATGCTTTCTATTTTCAAGCCGGACAGCATATGGAGTTTCCTGACAGGTCTGCATTATTATGTGCCAAGCCATGCATCCAACAAACTCATTCAAGATGAGGCAATGCTATACTTACATAAGTTCCTTGCACATTCATTATTTTACCAAGTAGATAGTTCCATTATTCGGCCTCCTGATCTTTTTGTGTTAGAATGTGCATTTAAGGGTGTTCCCATCGATTCATGCGACATTCTTTTCAGTGCAATTAATAGTGCATCGAAGTAAAGACATGGGCCGATTGGTGGAGTGAATATCATGAGTGCAATAGTAATGGGTGCAAGAGGAGAATTCCCTTGTCGTGTTGATTCCTTGATGGTATAGTTATGATTCAAGAAGGACTATCTAAGGCAGACAATCTAGGGCGCCATATGTTCTTACCTTATATGGAACGCCTTAAATCCACCTTATGTCTAGTTGATCCATACGAGTCATTAACTATTGATAACTAAGGAGATGACAAAGTTGATGATTCCCCGATAACTTGGGAGGATGGTCCAAAACCCACAAGTACTTTGCATTGCATGGATCGTATTGGAGAGTTGCAATATGAGGTTAATAATATGCGTAGGACAATTTTCCAAATTCGTCAAGCCTATAAGCCTTTGAAGAATGAAATCCTGTCCTGGGCTAACAATGCCAACTTCACATTCACTCTGTGTTCCTCATTGTCATCCGAGGAATAATTATCCTTCGAATCTACACATTTCCATTTATTTATATGTTAAGTGTGGTGTGCTGTTTCCTACATATCTTTTATTCAAAGTGTTTGTTTGATTAGCTTGATTGTTTGATTAAGATTGTTGTTAGTATTTGATGCTCACATAAATAAAGTATCCCTTGTTCTTATGTTTCTTTTTGCAATATTAGTATGTGATTTATAAGTTTTTGTGTTAGATTTTTTATTTTTATTATTTCCATTGACAAAAATATTATTAAAAGACTTAAATTGCATAGATATAGTGTATCATGATCATGACACACCATTGCGATCGTGATTCACCAAGATAAAAGAAGGAAAAAGAAGAAAAAGCATGCATCATGATCGTGATCAGTCGTCACGATCGCGACTCAAGTACCCAAACCATAAAAACCATTCTGTTTCCAAATCACGATCGCGACGCATATGTCACGATCATGACCCGGATACAAAAATGCACTATGTAGTTATTTCGTGTCTGTCACGTGTGACCTGAGTGTCATGATCGCGACCTGAAAAACAAATAACGGTCTTCTTTTACTTTTCAAGGGTCTAATTGGCTCCAATTTTCAAATATATGGCCGTTTTGTGACCGTTGGAACACTCAAACCCTGCTTTTATTGGTTATTAATTATAAATTATTTATATTTTGATTAATTCAATGAATTTAAGTGGTGAAAGATTGTGTCTTTTAGTGTAATTCAATTTAAATAGGATTAAATCTCTCTTCATTACCATATTATTTGAGAATGCCTAGACAAAAGAGAATAGCAATAAAAAAGGGCCAAAGTTCTTCGCATCCGGTGGATTTGCAAGACACATATGGTGCCAATTTTCCCATCCGTAATGAAAACGAGGGATGGCAATTCACCAGAGTTAGAAATGTCAAAATCATTGGTATGTTCTTTCTTGATGAAGTTTTTATGATCAACAATGTCATTCATAACGAGGTAAGAAAGTTCTTAACTGATCTTGGGCTTTTGACGTTGCATCTATGTTCTTTCCCCTAAACCGTGACTGGATTATTGAATTGTTAACAACCTTTCATTATGTAGGTAAGAACTGCATGGCCATTACTTTCCGTAACGAAGGTAATGAATATATGGTTGGCTATAAAGAAATGGCCAATTAGTTCGATTTCCCTACAAAAAGTGAGGGGTGGCGATTTCCATTCTCTGATTATAACCCGCATCGATTCTGGAAAAGTATCACCGGGTTGGAAAAATATTTAGCAAAGAATTCGCCTAACTGATTGATTAAGAATAATGTTTTTTTTTATATTTGCAAAAGTATTTGTGCCATTCCATTTTTTACAGGGTAGAAAGTAAAAAGGTGCAAACAAAAGACTTATATGTCTTAAACCAAGCAGTAAAGAGAAGAAAAGTAGATTGTACGGATCACATTTGGGAAGGTATCTCTCAATCAGCGGATTCCAACAAAAGGAAAGTTGGAGGCGGTCATGTAATGACAGCCTTGATTTTGGCCGCTAGAGGAGAATTGCCTTACACTTTGCAACAAGGCGAAAAATTGCGATTCCTTTATGGGCAATTAATGAAAAATGTCGGATTAGCAAAGGAAATAAACGGAGGTTTCAAATTCACTTCCTATGAAGAAAGAACAAGGAAGGTTCTTATCACTTTGGAAAAAGAAGGAGGAGCGGGACCTTCCACCACACATTCCAAGAGCAAAGGAAAGAAAGTCCAACGGGATGAAAGTGGTGATGAAGATGAGGAAGAAGAGGAGGCTGTTGATGCAGGACACGAAACCGAATCTCAAGGTTGGCAACCAGTGCTAACCAAGGTTGAAGAGGTGGAGAAAAATGTCCACCAAGTCCGTCAAGAAGTTAAGGCGATACGAAAGGAGAATGCATCGTTAAAAAGAGAGCTTCTCAAGTTCTTTCGATGTCAAAACATCAAATTTACTCCAAGTCCACCAGGATCACCGGAGGCTTGATTTGGTTTTTCGTTTCTATCTTTTCTTCTTTATTTTCTAACTTTCTTTTATATTTTTAGTGTTTTCTATATTTACGTTGTGTTGAAAGTTAGTCTATTATCTTACACATTGACGGCAATGTGCAATTCAAGTGTGGGTGGGGGGGGGGGGGGGTAAAATTAGGATAATTTTAAATTTTTGTTCTTATATCCTTATAATATCAAGTGTTCTTGCATTTTTATCTTATTTTGTGATTGTCAAAAGCCTATGATATCTTTTTCTATCTTAAAGTTGAAGTGTATGATCATGGTATACAATCTTTAGATAAATACAAAAGAAGATAATCTCACCTTAAGTTAAGGTATAAGAGGCCTTGATGATATAAAAAGTATGTGTATTCATGTGGTAAAATATGAGTATGTTTATTGTTGAAATAGTTTGAAAAGCAAGACAAAAGAACAAGTCCTATAAGTGTTTGGGTATCCATTGGTAATTTTTGTTTGAATGCAATAAGATGTATGATTTTCTGCCTTATAAGACTAAGTTTGAAGTGATTGAACTAGGGAAACTAAAGCCATAATACGGATTAGCATTGTTCAATAAAAGATTAGGGTATTGAAATGATAGAAAAAATTAAGTGTTGAGTGAATAACCAAAGTGTTATGTAAAAGGGGAGAGTGGTATGGAGCATAAAATGCAACCACTAAAAGTGAGATAAAGAAATAAAAGAAAATCTACTTTTATATAATACAAGAAAAGAAAAATTGCAATATGAGTGGTAACAAACGAGATAAAAGGGGAGGTGTGGTATGGAGCGAAATGCAACCACATATGAGTGCTTAGAAAAATCTAGGTTACCTAAAAATGCTTTGAGAATAATGGCTAAACGTGTGCTAAAATTTGTCTCGAAAAGTTTTCACCAATATGCTTTAGTTGAGTAAGCGGGAATTGTGTTAATTAAAGCATAAACATGGTAAAGGTGTATACACACTCTACTTATGGTCGATAGTTCTAAGTTTAGCTACTAAAACAATCTTTTGGCAATTCACATACTTATTAAAAGAAAATATACAGTGTTGATAAAATTCAAAAAGCCTCACAATTGTCTTAAAAGTTGAAGGTTGAGACTCTTTATTTTGTGTTTCAAAGATTAAAGTAAAATTTGATAATCAAAGAGGATTAAGAGATTCATATTTTGCTTGAGGACAAGTAAAAAGATAAGTGTACGGGCTTGATAAGTGCTAAAAAGGCACTTATTTATGATATAATTTATAAGGCATTTATGATGTTTTTACTCAATTTATATTAGATTTCACATTGGTATTGCATGTTTTTGATGATTTACAGTTTTAAAGACTAAATATGCACATATGTGGAGTTTAGCTATAAAAGGGAGCAAAAACAAAGAAAGATTAAAGAAAAGAGACAGGTCACGAGTGCGACATGTATCATGAGCGCGACCCAGCCTGACTTAAGCAAATTATCCAAAAAATCCATGTGAATCACGATCGCGACTCTATGTCACAATCGTGACACGCCTCTAGAAGAAGTTACTTAATTTTATCCACTTGGAACTTCAACCACCACTTTGGATAGACACAACCCTTCATGAAAAGACATAATTCTTCATGAAAGGACACAACTTTTGAAGAGAACCAATAGTATTCAAGAGACATAACTCTTCACAAAAAGACACAACTATTCAATGAACCAATACAACTTTACAAAGAGACACAACTCTTCATGAAGCATCACAACCTTTTATAGAGGGACACAATGGTTCAATGCCTATAAATAGAGGATGGTATCCCAGATTTCAACACACATATAGATAGAAAGAAAGAGAGAAAAATTGGCAATGTTATAAGTGCCTAGAGAGAGTTTGAGTATTGTTGTAATATTTAGTATGCATAAAGGGGAGCCTAACACCAACGTCCTTGAATCAAGTATTATCGCTGTATAGAGAAAAGATACCCCGAGGTTGCAATATAGCTATAGGCGTAAGGGAGTGTTTTATGCCCAATTACTTTATTAAGTCTATTCTTATGCTTTTCCTTTACAAAATAGTCACACTTGTATATGTATTGAATATTTACGAAATCAATATCGATAAGTTTTCTTATATCTTATTCTTTATTGCATGACTAATGCCAAGTATGTATTGAATTATTGTTTTACATTGCATGACTAACGCCAAGTATGTATTGTGATTCATAATAAGATATAGAGAAGTTCACATTTTAATTTATCTTGTTTAGTCAATAAGATAGAATAAATTATGATGTATGATTGTTTTGCTTCACTTTGTTAGATTAATTAAAGATCATCTTGATATAACTTGGTCATTGTATATTAAGACCTTTAGTTATTTTGGCAAAGGTATTCAATAATTTGTCTATGAGTTATTGAATAAAATCTATTTCTAGACATACCCGTTGAAATAGAACTAACCCAACATATTATTGTCATAAAGATTGAATGAATAATTAATGCATAAACAATGAATATCTAAGATAAAATGCTTGTACATTTATGTGATTAAATGTTAAACAATAACTCAACTCATAACTAGTACTTTAATTAACTTGCTATTTACTAAATTCGATATCACTTTATAATTCGGTACTCTATAAACGCGAAGAAAAATAAACTAAAGTGGACATACTGATTCCTCGTGGGATCGATATCTTTTATTACTACATTGCGATTCGTATACTTGTGAGCACTAATCTGTGAAACTACCAATACCATTATTATCTTTATTATTATTATTATTATAAAAAACTAAGTAAGAGATTTGTAATGTTGTAAAAAAACAACCGTAACATACTTCTTTTCCAGAAGTCATCTTCAATATTACAGTACCCTTCCCCTTGATCTTGGAAGTAGCGACATTGTGCATATATAACTTCTCCCCGTTCTTGGTAAGAGTTAGTTCAGCAAAAGACTTCTTGTCACAACAGATGTGTCGAGTGGCATGTCTAGCCACCATTCTCTTGGATTTGAGTCAACTATGTTGACTTCCAAGATCACAAAACACATATTAATCTAAGAGACGTCTAGTGTAATAGCTTCTACAGCATTAGCCTCGTTTGATTTAACTTTCTTTGGCAATTTGCAATTAGATGACTTATGCCCCATCTTATTACAATTAAAGCATTTTCCATTGAACTAGGGTTTCTTGGAAACACCTTCTTTTGGTCCCAACTTGGACCCACCGGTTTGTTTGCCTTTCTTAGGGTCTTTTTTGACCTCCACCACATTAGCCCTTGCCACATATTGATTAGTAGCCTTGGAGAATTTTTTCTCCGAATCTCTATTGTTTTCCCCTATTCAGAGTCGGAAAATAAGTTCCTCAACAGTCATTTTCTTTCGTTTATGCTTAAGGTATTCCATCCAGGTGATAATTTTTAAATTATTGCAGCCACTTGAAATGACTCACTTATTGTGAGCGGACGACGAGTCATCGACGGGACGCTGGACTCCCTTTCGGAATGGGGCACCACGATCTCGGGCGGGCCCCTCCCTCACGTGGGGTTTTTATGAATGGAAATCCACGTTTTGGAAAATGAATGGAGTTAATGCATAAAAGAACCGAGACCTAAGTCTCGATGAATATGGTAGAGTCGCCACCCGGCTCAGCTCAACCGGGAAATTTATAATGTAGCTGAACCGGACGAACGGCAGCTACACTATCCAGAGATTCAGGTCCGGAGAAGTCCCTTATTTCGTGTCTAATTAAAATAAAATTGGTCAATGTTGAAAAATGGTATTTCAAATTCTAAAAGTCAATTTTATTGAAATAAATAGACATGCAGCGCGCATACAAGTATTACAAAAATAAAAGTAAAGTAATGAATATTTGAGTGGTTTACAACCCAATCGAATAGAAAATAAAAACTCTCGCCTCACTTTACAAGCGCCTAATATACACGAGAATCCAGAAAAATACAACCGCCTAGGATGCATGATTAATTCTATTAAATTACATCCAAAACAAAAATAAAAGAAATTAAAACCTGCAAAACAGAGGGTTAGCACAGAATACGGCACGCCATAAATAGGACTCAATTATGACATAATGGGAAATCAAGAATTGGGGGCATGCATTTAGGGGATAACCGGGCTGGCTCGGCTGGCCGGCCCGGTTGGACCTAGAAACGTTTTGAAACGTCCCTGTATTTTGGTTTTTGTGGGAAAATCATTTTGAAAACAATTTTGCTGGTTTACATGCATTTTTATATATTAAGTGGGTCGGTTTTCAGGAGAACTGGATCTCCGTCGTTGAATTGTTCTAAATGCAATTTTACTGAAAATTGAATCTATGGTCGTGAATGCACACAGCAAAATTCATTTTGATGGTTTTCAGGGTTTTCTGAATTTTTATGAGATTTTTGGAAATTTTTGGGGATAAAAACGAGAATTCTGGTTCTGGAAACCACGTTACAGTCGTGCGACTGTAAGTTGCCTGGAGCCAAAATCTCGCCAAAACTTTATTTGAAGAAAACTGGAAAGAAAACGCTGGAAATCAAGAACCCTCGTACGACTATAGTTACAGTCGTACGACTGTACATCAAACTCAAGAATAGTCGTGCGACTGTTCTTGATTTCCAGAAGCAGAAATGCAGAAAAACGGATAAAAATGGCACGAAACCACACCAATCACCCAGAAAGCTTGTAAAAGAGAAAGGAAAAGGGGTATTTACCTCTGTGGCGTGCGTCCACCATAGGATTGACCCCTGGCGTCGCTCCAATCCACTAAAATTCGGACTTTTCTCCTTGAGTTAGGTTTAGGGATTTGGGTCTAAAGATTTCCCAAATGCTGGGGGATTCTGATGATCAGTTCTTTCCTTCTTTGTTTCTCTTCTTTCTCTTTTTCTCTCTTCTTCTTTTCCTTCATTTTTCTCTCTTTTTTTTTCTTTTTTCTCTGTCTGTCCGTCCCTCCTCCCTTTCTTCTGTTTTTTTTTTCAGCTTTTGAGGTATGGGTGGCTCACCTGCCGCGATCTACAGTCGTATGACTGTAGCGATAGTCGTACGACTATACTCTTTTTTTTTCGAAAGTAAAATTCTGGCGCTTACACTTATCACCATCCTTTCAGTTAGGATCCCGTGGATAATAAGTTGCAGTTTCTGCACTTGACTCATGGCAGTTTTAAAATCATTCATATTATAATTAAGAAATTGGCCCACTAAAAATTTCTTAGCGCCTGCATCTTCTGATTTATATTTACGGTCTAAAGACTCCCACAATTCTTTTGTCGTTTTCTTTTTAGTGTGCACATTATATAGTGTATCAATCAGGCAGTTTAAAATCAAACTCTTACAAAGAGTATCTGAATGAGTCCAAGCAGTCAGGATAGCAGGATCTACTATGTAGGGGTTTTTCATTGAAAATCAACCGTAGACAGCAGAAGCCGATTTAAATTTTCTCAAACCCGATACCAAGAGCTTATGCAATAGAAATCAAAAACAATAAAATATCACAAAGGAAGAAACCAATTCTCACCTTGAAAGTCTCTTATAGAGATGGCTGCGGAAACCAAAGCAGATTTCCTCCAAAGTTCCGTACACAAACACTTAACGAGCAGGAACCCGTGCTAGTAGAGGATCAAAGAACCAAAGAGAGAGGGATAGGTTTGGCCGAATTCTTCCTCTAAGGAATAAGAGTTTGGCTGAAATTCTACTGCTTGTGGTGGCTTAGGGTTCATCTTCCACTTAAGTGGGCTTTTATAGCATTTAAAACCCTAGGTCAAAATTAAAACCACAGGTTAAAATTAATTGCAATTCAATTTTAATTTTACATGTATGTTATAATATTAAACCATATAATATAACACATAGCATTTAAATTAAAATTAATTTGCCTAATTAAATTAACCCAATAATTAATATGTAGTTGAATTTTGGATTAACGTATGACATGGAAGTACCGAAAGAACCTATTTTTTCAAACAACAATATAAACATATAATAAACGTTCCATCTATTCAAAATAATCTTATTGATTTGTGGAGATGTAATAGTGTTATTTAATTTATTTATATGTTAGCATATTAAATTGATATATATGTAAATTTATTTTCTTATTTGATATGGGTTATAATTTCCTTTTATAATAATTTATGTTCAATATGATACATTGAATAGTTGTATTAAATAGTTTTCCTATATATAATTGATATTTTAATAAGTTATAGGATTAATTTGATATGTGATTAATTAGTTTATTAGATATTGATTACTAAATAATTTGTTCGTTATCCTTGAAATATGGTTGATTTCCCCAACAACGTTCAAATAGCCCAGTATTCAAAACTCGTTTCTTCGTTTCTGATAAAATTTCTGTTTGCTTCCTACAAAATTCAGTTTACCACCGTCAAAATAAAGGGTAAAAAAACAAAAAAAAAAACTTAAATTCCAGAAAATAAAATCGAAATAAAGAAATTTATAAAGTAAGAGAGACGTATAAGAATGTGGTACGTTTGGTATAATATAATGATATTTTACAGGCAAAGCACTTTTCATGCCATTGCCAGTGACTTATAATTAAAACGAAGAGGCAGGATGGTCGGCCAGGACTCTATCAATATGCCCCTTAATTGGACAGAATTTCCTATATATTTCTATGTATTAATTAGTAGATTATAACAAAATTAATATAAAATTAGGAGGGCTTAATTAGTTAAGCAAGTTGAAGAAATGAAAAGGGATATGTATATGTGCCTTCATAATCATATCTCCACCCCAAATCTCTACAACTATATGTTAAAGGCATTAGAAAACTTTTGATATTTGGACGCATTATAACTGTATTTCTTTTGTTAAATGCATTTCATATGATGTTATTATCTTGAGCAAATAAAATGTAATGGGCGTAAGTAATAATATGGTGGTCAATTAAGTACAATCCAACATCAACAAATTTCCTTTAAATTGAATAGTCACAGTCCAAATACATCGAAACAATTATTTTCATGCCAATGCTTACCTAGTATGAATATTCACCGAGTCCAAATTATGCTTGAACTTTAAAATGAGCAATACCTTAGTTAAGATACATTAGCTCTCTAGCGGGAATTAGTGTTATGTCTAAATTAGTTTTGTTACTTGTTCCTCGAGTAGATACTTTCATACTTCGTATAAACTCCTAGTAAGAGGATAGTAGGGTTTCGGCCATTCCTTTTATATATATTTAATATTTAGCATCGATACAAGAAGAGTTCTCCACTGCTATTACATGATATTAGAGCCACCTAGGGTTTGAATACTTATTAAGAAAAACAATGGCTTCTTCCGGTTTAGCCCCCCCACCTTTCATTCCTCTTCTTCTTTGAGCTCGCTGGCCATGCAATTCGGCCTCACCGGATAGTAACAAACTTCCTCTTGTATGGCTGCGCCTACTCCTAATTTAATGCACAACCTTGGTATCAAGTTGAGTGGATTGAAGCTTTTACTTTTGCAAACTCAATTGACACTCATTCTCAAAGGTTGTCGTCTTCCTTTCATCTTGATGAAGTTGTTCCTCCTCGATCCGTCATGAGACAAGGAAGATGATGTGCTCTGGGAGCAACAGGATAATCGAATTTTATCCTGGATGTTTTCATCGATTGAACCAACTATGCTCCCGCAGATTATTAGATCAAAGATTGCCAAGGATTCCAGTATATAAAACTCCATACCTCCTTCTCCCTAGGATCTTATCATTTGAGAAGGACCAGGGTTTAGTTACCACCTACATGTAAAAGGCGAAACGTTTGTTTGATCAATTAGAGACTTTAAAAGCCCCACTGTAGAGGACGATTTCATTAACTGTATTCTAGCAAGACTAGGTTCCCTTTATAAGAACTTTAGAGGCTTTGCTTACACCAGTAAATTTTGATGACTTAGTCCCCGTTTGGGAATGCTTTCCCGGATTGGAAAGCTGCTTTAAGAAAGAGAAAGCCACAAAAGCAGGTCAGACAGCTATTTGGTAAAGTGTAAATGGGAAAGCAATTTGCACGGAAAGCTAATTTTACCTGCTTTCCTCAAAAGTCCCAAATCCTAGCTTTGGCCAAAAGCCAAAAACACAAAAGCAGTCCTTTCCTTCACGATCTGATATCAGTGCTCTCTCCTTTCTTTCAAGATCCACGATCTGCTCCCCTTCTCTCCTTCTTGCCGGCTGTTGCTGCCCACTGCCACTACTTTTTGCAGTTCTCCACGGCTCCATATCACCGGTGAGATTTTCTATCTTTTTTTCCTTTGAGTTATTGTTGTGGCTGTAAATTTGAGATTCTGTTGTTGCTGTAAAAGGAATCCACTCTATTTAGAGATTTATTCAGCTAATCAGCTCCAATAGAAATATCCTTCGTCTTCAAGAGTTGGGTTTGGTAGGTCTTTTGATTCGACTTCTAAAAGAGTTGGGTTTGGTAGGTCTTTTGATTCGACTTCTAAAAGCCACCTTTTTCCCCTTTTATGCATTAAGCTACTTCTTACCAATATCTACTCTCTCTCCTTTCATTTTGTTATCCCCGTTTCTGCAGAAAAATTGACAATGGATCAATTTAGTCATGTCTTTTGTAGTTTGGAGGCTGCTATCTAATATGGGTACGGATTGCCTTTAAATTTCTCTGACTCAAGTGCATTTTTCTTTTTGGGGATTTTTTCTGTATTTTTCTTATGGGTATGGGAAGACAAATGTGGTTTTGTTGTAATTGGAGTTGATGCTGTGGTTGGAATTAGTATAGTTTAGAATTCAGATTAGTGTGTTCTGCTCTAAACTGGGTGGGTTCTTCTGCTGTGGCTTTTAGTTTGCCAGATTGGGATTGGTGCGGTTTGAATAATTTAGCTCTTCGTTTGGTTTCTTTTGCGTCTCTATAGCAATTGATGATTGCTTCAAGGGATTTACATTATTCAGTTTGGATTTTGATTGGTGGTCTTAGCAATTTTCCTGATAATAGATGCAAATAGGAAGAAGAGATTGATGTAAGTTTCATGTTGGGGAATTAGTTCAAGCTCATTATTAGCTAGGATTTGAATGCTCTAGTACTAGATTACCTTTTTGTCTTTGAATTGATGGAATTTGCTTCCTTGAGGCTTTTTTGGGTGGAAATAGATACGAATTGGATATTTAGTGTTGTAGAATTTGATTAGTGCTTTTTATAATTTTCCTACTTCTTTGTCCTCTTTTACTGATATGATTTCCTCTTTTGCTTTGGATATACTGCAGGTTAGCTTTTGGGTCTCTTCATCAAGAGTTTAATCTCATCCTTGATCACATCAACACTATTTTTAAGCACATTTAAGGTAATCAATCTATCCTTTAATTGTTAAGAAATTTCTCAATTTTATTCATTGGTATGTTCCTTACTCTTTTTTGTCCGGGACCTTGAGTCCACTTTCTTTTATTCCTTTGTTGCTCTATTTTCAGGATGTATAAATTTTCTGGGTTTATTAGAATTTTTTGTTGTTGTTCCAATTACGTCAACGAGTTGTTTGATTATTTGCTTTGTTATGGTTTTGATTATCTGTTGTGGCATAAACTCACTGTGGTTTGGGCCTTAATTAGTTTTTACTTGTTTTGGGTTCTTCGTTTGGTTGTTGGGAAAGTATTTGATGGGTAACACTAAGAGAGGAAAATTCAAATTTTGATCTCATCAGGAAATTGATAAAACTAAAATCAATTCTTTCAATCAAGGATAGGTTTTATGATACGAGTTTAGATTCAAAATTTCCTCCTTTCCTCTCGTTGTTGATGTTGGTGATCCAATTATGAAGTGCAGGCACTCATGATAAGATTGCTTTTTCTTTGATGGTACAGACAAATTAGCAACAATCATGTGTTGATCAATTTTTTGATTAACTTATTATATATGTATGAATGATTAGTATAAAAATTGTTACTTTATATTAGTATCTTTCGATTAAAATAAATATGTCGTTTTTTTTGTATAATATGTATGTGATATAGAAATTAATAAAAAAAAATTATTTATACCTAATAATATACAAATAAATAAATAAAATAAATTTTTTTATTCCATATGTGTGAAAAAAATTATTAATTTCTAAAATTATTTAATTAATTAAATTAAGTAAAAATTAATTTATATCATATATGTCCTTTTATGTCATTTTATACATCAACAGCACTTTTATAAATATTTTTGCCAAACACCACATAAATTGCTTTTAAGAATAAAGCTATTTCTACAAAAATATTACCAAAACACTTATCAGTTTTTCTAAACAGTACTTTCTTTAATAACTCTTTTCTTGACAACCATTTATTTGATAGCACTTTCACTAACAGCAATGTTAAACTAGCCCTTATTTGGGTTACTGTTGGATTTTTTAGTCTTCTTTTGGTTGGATAGACAAGTTGAGGAGAAGAAATAATGGAAATTAGCCTAGCTCTTATTTGCCTTAGTTTGCTAGCGGAGTAAAGCTTGTACCTATATTATGTATGTGATATAGAAATTAATAAAAAAAAATTATTTATACCTAATAATATACAAATAAATAAATAAAATAAATTTTTTTATTCCATATGTGTGAAAAAAATTATTAATTTCTAAAATTATTTAATTAATTAAATTAAGTAAAAATTAATTTATATCATATATGTCCTTTTATGTCATTTTATACATCAACAGCACTTTTATAAATATTTTTGCCAAACACCACATAAATTGCTTTTAAGAATAAAGCTATTTCTACAAAAATATTACCAAAACACTTATCAGTTTTTCTAAACAGTACTTTCTTTAATAACTCTTTTCTTGACAACCATTTATTTGATAGCACTTTCACTAACAGCAATGTTAAACTAGCCCTTATTTGGGTTACTGTTGGATTTTTTAGTCTTCTTTTGGTTGGATAGACAAGTTGAGGAGAAGAAATAATGGAAATTAGCCTAGCTCTCATTTGCCTTAGTTTGCTAGCGGAGTAAAGCTTGTACCTATATTATGTATGTGATATAGAAATTAATAAAAAAAAATTATTTATACCTAATAATATACAAATAAATAAATAAAATAAATTTTTTTATTCCATATGTGTGAAAAAAATTATTAATTTCTAAAATTATTTAATTAATTAAATTAAGTAAAAATTAATTTATATCATATATGTCCTTTTATGTCATTTTATACATCAACAGCACTTTTATAAATATTTTTGCCAAACACCACATAAATTGCTTTTAAGAATAAAGCTATTTCTACAAAAATATTACCAAAACACTTATCAGTTTTTCTAAACAGTACTTTCTTTAATAACTCTTTTCTTGACAACCATTTATTTGATAGCACTTTCACTAACAGCAATGTTAAACTAGCCCTTATTTGGGTTACTGTTGGATTTTTTAGTCTTCTTTTGGTTGGATAGACAAGTTGAGGAGAAGAAATAATGGAAATTAGCCTAGCTCTCATTTGCCTTAGTTTGCTAGCGGAGTAAAGCTTGTACCTATATTTGTAATGTTTTGAACCGGAGCCCGCCATTTGTCGAATGCGCAAACCACATGGCTTCTTCTTGTAATTTTTCCTGAAAACTTTCGAGGCTGAACATTACTCAGAATTTCAAACACAACAGGATTAACTCCTTTTTTTTTTTTTTGGCATTTTAGAAAAAAAATCCTAATTTTGGTCAAGGTATTACTTAATATAATATTGAAAGTGGAACCTTTTCGTTGGTCAAAATAAATCATTGTCAACTCTAGTATTGTTTGAAGCAGTTCTATTATTCAAGTTGGATCATTTACGAAACATGAGGAAGCTGTTTGCTCTCATCGAGAGAGACAAACACACACACATATATATATTATTTAATTAAAGAAAAAAAATTATTGGTAAACTAAAAGAATTAATATTAATGATTGACGTGCAAAAAAATTTTCTTTTTCTTGGTCTGATTAAATTAGAATCAAATAAATACATTTCGTTCAACAATTTTAAGTTTGGTTAGGTGTCGTAAGTAATCCATAATTTGATTTCCAATATGTAGTTGTCTAATCTGTTGACAATAATTGCAGAAATTTTGACTTGAGATGAAAGGATGGACATGTCTTACAAATGGAGACAAAGCCTTTCTTCAAGTTGGTACTATATGTGAATAGAAAATTAATTTACTTTTGTAGAAATTAGTAAATTAAGGGCAGTTGCAAATTTTGAAAAAGTTCACCCTTTGGAAACAAAATCGTACAATCTGAAGCTTTATTTAATCTTTGTTTTGGGATAACAAAAATATGACGAGACGAGGGTATGAAAGATTCCAAGACTATTTCATTAACAATAATTACAGTTGTTCAGACTTTGCATGCACAAAAACTTAAAGAGACAAAAAAAAAAAAAAAAAAAAAAAAAAAAAAAAAAAAAAAAAAAAAAAAAAAAAAGGGATAAAATTCAAGTCACCTTGCGTTACGTACAATTTATGAACAATCCTATTCAACCCTTTTATATATTTAAGATTTTTTTTTTTAAACCAAATATTATCATTTAAATAATGTTGTTTGAAACGTATTTACAGTTAAAGTTTTTCATCATTCATAAAGAATATATTTATAGGAATCGAACTTAAATATGCTATCACAAACTCAACATATGTTGCCAATTGAATTACAATTTATGAACAATTGTGTTGAATTGATTAATATCATTAATATAGAATTCCGTCCCAAAAACATAGTCTATATTTCAATTTTGATGTGTTTAAATCATAGTTCAATATCATATTTTAGATTATAGTTAAATTTTTAGTTTCTTTATACCCCTATTTAATGTACATTGATATTCATGTAATGTACAAGAAATATATTAATATTGACTTGGAACTATAAACTGACCAATAATATCAAGTTTAAGGAGGAATATATAAGAAAACTAATATGTAAAATTTTGTCCTTGAACTATATTAATTGTTAGTTTTTGAAAAAAGAAAGAATAAGTTATATATGAAATTCATAAACAAATATTGCAAATGCGGTATTCTTGGGCCGACTCTATTATTGTTGGTGTATGCCCTAGTCCATTTGTCAATGTAATCGGATTTTTGATATTTAATAAAAGGTATTAACCTATTTTATTAATTTCTTGTGCAATTAATAGTTATATAGAGAATCCATTAGTTAAGTTATATTCTTATTTGTTAGGAGAATCTCCTAGTAGTAGGACTGAGAGTAGGGTAAACACTTAACTATAAATATTATTAGTCTGTTATGTCATGGAAATGATACTAACCAAAAGACTAGCATGAGCTTTGATTGTATGGTGGTGTCCTACAGACCATTGGACATGGATTGTCAATCAAAGGCATGGGTACATGTTAGGTTATATGGTACTGGATCGATCCACTCAGAGTATTTCACTTGACCCCTATAAGACAAGTGAATCTCTGGTATCATTTATATTAGATCCTTAGACCTGATATTGCTATGGACTTAGGAATGATCTCACATACTTTGACATACGCCTAACGGACTTGTAACAGAGTACCAAGTATGGGTACGATTGGGTATGCCAGTGAATACCTAAGGGTCATGAGTAAGGTGAAAGGAAATGCCAATCTCTTAAATGAGATCATGATATTTTTTGCCGTTTTATGAGTGAGACTGAGAAGTGTTTGACCAAACCCAATACTTAATTACTAGGTAATTAAGCAATTGAATTCTTCAGTCTACTCAGTATCAAGAAATCTACATGCAACCATAAGGGATGACTTAGTTATGGTTCGTGCAATACAAAGATATCTAAAGCGCATGGGATGTATAAGAAAAAGGTTACAAGGTACATATGTCCAAAAGATATATTCATCTTAATTGGAGACTATAATGGTTTGCTAGAACCCACCTATAATCTGTAGTGGTTTGGGCCCACTGCCAACATAAAGACGAACATACTACATCACATGCATAGGGTCAAGATTAAACATTTAGGACATAAATATATATTGGATATATACTTAATTAAAAGAGCAATACTTATATTTATATTGATTTAATTATTGTATGGTACAATAAATAAACTAATTAAAATATAAATTGGTTGAAATTGGATTTTGACATTTATGAGATTTAAACTATATTCATATTAGTTCATTATTGTATGGTACAATAAATAATTAAGTGGAATATAATTTGTCAAAATTGGATTTTAACATCATAGGGGATTAAATTATATTTAGGTTAATGTATTTTAGTTTCATTCCCTAGAGTTGCATCTGTATCCCCATCCTAGAGATAGAAAATTTTGATCCCCTCCCTACTGCTCAGTAGGGTTTGTCCATTCCTCTTAGTCTAGTGCTAGCACGCTCGTTCAATCGTTCGAGGCCTACATGTTTACGTGTGTGAAGGTAGAGATTTCATCTTTGGAAATTTGCAAGTGGGAGATTGTTGGAAATGCCCTAGTCCCGAGGCATTGGCCATTGTGTTTGTATAATACATTAGTACATTAATTTGAACTTTATGTATTATACAATTTATGTCAAGAGATAAAGGCATCAATCTATTTATTATATGTCTTGTGCTATATTTTAAATAGAGTATCTAATGGACATATCCATATCCATGTTGTCAAGTGTGAGGCACTTGGCAGTAAAACTGTGGATAGGGAAAACGATATGGCCATGAAGTCATTCGTAGTTTGTTCCAATCATGGGAATGAATGGAACTAAAGACTATCATTAGCCTGGTTGTATGGCGGTGTCTTACCAGCCATAGAACATGGGATGTCAACCAGGTTAATGGGTATATGCACAAAGGGCATGGTACTGGATTGATCCACTTAACGGGAATCTAATAGTATCACAAGTGATTTTCGTGTAGTACTTGTATAAGTCCTTTGACCGAACCATATGATGGTGCTGCATGTGAAGTGGCACACTTTGGTGTACGCCTAACGGGCCTGTAAAAGGGTGCCAAGTATAGGTATGTTCGAATGTGTTAGTGAACATGGCAGTGTTATGGATATGCAGAAGGGAACGTCACTCAGTGATTCACTAAGACGATATCACTGGCCTCTTGAAGAATGTTACTGATAAGTGTGTGGCCGGACCCAAACAAGATTGGATCTTGTTTGTGAGCATTAGTTCATTAGGTATCAAGTAAATGTCCAAACACATGATACTACCATGCCTTTGTGTTGGACACAGATATTAGCGACATAGGATTTACAAGTTCAAACTACAGGGTTACATTTTCAGTTGGACTGCTTACTCCGTCTCAATTGGGGGCTGCAGTGGCTTGCTAGAGCCTGCCTGCAGTCTGTGGGCCTTGGCCCACTGCCAACATAAAGATGGGCCCATTGGATCGTACACATTGAACGTCTGGACTTCAACTATCGGATTAAGTGTGTACTTGGAGTATACGCGTTTGAAGAGAGAGAGATCTATTAATTATATTGCGAATCAATTGGATTGATCAAAGTTATATAATTAATATTTATTTTGGCCTTCTCATAATTAATTTATGGGATTATTTCCTAGGTGGAAATAATATTACATGTATAGGTTTACATGTATTTCATTTTATGTGTGTCTAATTTAATCCATTGAGTAAATTAATGGGTCAAATGAATTTTAACTTAAATGTATGTAATATATTATATGGCATAATATATATATATATATATATATATATATATATGAGTAAATTAATGGGTCAAATGAATTTTAACTTAAATGTATGTAATATATTATATGGCATAATATATATATATATATATATATATATATATATATATATATATATATATATATATATATATATATATATACACATGTTGAATTAAAGTTATATTTGAATTTAATTAAATCAAAGGAAGTTAAATTGGGCTTAGGCTTAAAATGAAAAATGCCCACATGAAGTGGGATTTGTATGGCCGAAATTTTGATGCATTTGGGCAAAGAATGGTGACTCATTTTTGGGACAAAAAGTGATGTATGACGGAGTAGGTGTAGGGTTGAAAACCTGTGTAAGATCAAGAGAAATAGCATTACCTGATGCTACTGGGACAAATGGATCCTTGTCCACCGGCATAGACTCCTTTTGTGGAAACCTCAAAATTCCCTTGTCAATCCGATCTTAAACTAAGTTTCTAAATATTCCACATGAATTTGTGGAATGATTCCATGTATCATGAAATTTACAATAAGATTTCCCTTTCATGTCTTCCCTTGTTGGCATCTTGAAATTTTGTGGAAAAGTTATGAACTCCTCTTTCACCAAATAATCTAAGATCTCCTCTGTTTTTCAAACATCAAAAGTGTAGTTGACATGACTTTTCTTGGCTTCTCCGTCCTTTGTTTTTTTAAAAGCAACTGGACAAACTTTAGCTCCTTTGTTCAAAATTTCAGCTACAACAACATCTGGAGCATTAACCTCCTGGAAATATAAACCAAGAGAAGTCTTCTTTTTGTGGTCTCCCTCTTTCAACAGCTCCTCATACTCATAAACTTTTGCTACAAGCTCATAGAAATCCCTGAACTCCATCCCTTGGAATTTCTTGTGCAGTTCAATATCCAAGCCTCGTTGAGCCATCCTTACAAACTCATTTTCTGGTAAGAATACCCTGCACCTACTCCGTATTCATTTTTGGGACAAACTTTAGCTCCTTTGTTCAAAATTTCAGCTACACCAACATCTAGAGCATTAACCTCCTGGAAATATAAACCAAGAGAAGTCTTCTTTTTGTGGTCTTCCTCTTTCAACAGCTCCTCATACTTAAAAACTTTTGCTACAAGCTCATAGAAATCCCTGAACTCCATCCCTTGGAATTTCTTGCGCAGTTCAATATCCAAGCCTCGTTGAGCCATCCTTACAAGCTCATTTTTGGTGAGTCATGGTATGACTTTTAAGTAGCAAAGTTGGACTTTGCTTCTTTAGATTTTTATCCATTTTCTTTTAGAAAGAAAGAAAGAAAAAAAATCAGCCATATTTTTCATTTGCTTGGCCGTCCCATTTGGTGTGTGATTAGTCAAAGATTAATGAGTCATCTTTGGGACAAAAGCTGATGATGGTGGTGGTGAGTCATTGGCTTTGACTCAAAGGTTGCAAAGTTAGACTTTGCATCTTTGACATGTATCTTCTTTCTTATGGAAAGGAAAAGAAATATATCACTTCACCCATTTTTGGCTGAGAGATACTTGGTGTGTGAAATGGGAAATTGGTTTTTCTTTAAGAAAAATTTTGCCCCCTTTTATGCATCATGTTTCTTTTGGAAAGAAACTTGTTTGCCCACTTGAGAAAATTGTGACTATCTTTTGTAAAGATATATATATTTCTTTTGGAAAGAAATATGGGAGAGCCATAATTTTTAAGTGGGTAGCCCCTTCTCTCTTCCTCTTCTTTGAAATCGTTCGAGTCGCTAGCACGGGTTTCAGTCCGAGAGCCGTTCGTGTACGCATCGATGAAGGAAATCTACACTTGATTTCTGCAGTCCGCATCCGCCTCTTAGAGAAACTTTGTGGTAAGTTTTTCAAACTCTCCTCTTTATGCTTTAGTTTTTGATTTCCATATCTTAAGCTCCTGGAACCGGATTCGAGAAAATCGACGCGTATTTCTGCTTTTATCGGTCGGTTTCCCATGATGAATCCCAACAAAAGCTTCATAATCTGGGTAAATTTTATATCGTTTTCTGGTTGAATCTGTTTCTTCCCTTTCTGAATATTTTCCTGGACCAGATTTGAGTGCAATTCAATGGCTTTTGTTGAAATTTTTTGTTTTGCACGGTGAAAATCCCTACAATTATAGAAGTATTAATGCATATTTATAGGCTTACAAGATAACCCAAATGCACAAACTTATAAAGTAAGATTTATTAATTTAACTTTAACAAATAGAAAATCTAATCTTTTCATTCTCCAACAAACTAACAACTTTCAAAATATTCAATATCACAAATTTTGTATCAAATCTCCAAGATTAATAATCAATATCATTTTTTAAACCAAGTGAGTACTTAACTCAATTATCTTTCTATGGTGGAGGAAGTAATAGCTAGGTTCTGTGTTTGTACAGGCATAAAGAGTCTATAACTTGGTAACATTGAAACTAGCAATCCAATCATTTATGGCATTAAAACTAACATGGAGGATGCTACTGGAGATCCCACATTGAAACTAAATGAGTCTAAATTATAGTATATGAGTGATATAGAATGGGCCTTAACATAAGTTGATGGGTCCCAAATAGGCTAGCTCCAGTACTAAGGGGGGTGAATAGTATAATAGATCGAATAAAAATTTTTGTAAACTCTTTTAAAAATTCTTTCTAAACAAAAACAATTTTCTTTCAACGAAACAAGTTTTACAAAAATTGCGGAATCAATAAAACAATAAAACTTGTGAATATAAATTTGCTTGACTAATATAAAATAGTCTTAAAAAGATAATGTTATTAATTTAAATTGCAGAAATATAAATAGCAATAAATGTAAAGAGTATATAGGGATATAGAATTAAAGAAACTGAGATTTTATACTGGTTCGACTCAACCGGTCTACGTCCAATCCCAAGCCAACCACTTGAGATTTTCCTCTAATGTTTCTTTAACGGGCAAGATGCTGGTGTACCCCAGTCCAAATGGCATTGGTTCTTGTATTGTATTATACTTTATATTTGAATATTTTGTATTATAAATTTTGTGTTGAAATGAAGGCATGAATCTATTTATTCATATCTTATCTATTTATAAATAGAGTATCCAATGATTATAACCATAATAAAGTAAACCAATGTAGGTCATTGGATTATGAGACCTTTTAGTAGAGTTAAAGTTATAGTCATAAAGATATCCCTGTTCCATATGGAATGATGTTGACAAAATTTTTTAAATACCATAGCATTCACACTGATGATCTTACATCCATCACCATTAGAGCAAAATCTGTTCTAAATAAGTTTTCCATTGAAAGCACTATCAGGATGAATGAACACAAAAGATAGATCCTACCATCCCTATGGATTGCAGTAGTTCTGGCCCTCATTCAGAACATGTGAGAGAAAATGATAATGAAAACTTTCAGTTTGTAGACACAGAACATGATGGTGAAAGTGCACAAGAGAGTTGTACAAAAAGGCGATCAAGTCAGGTGGAAAAAAGCAGAGACATGGAACAAAACTTCCACCAAGGACCTGTCTCTGAAAGTGTAAATGGAAAAGAGCCTAGTTTTAAGGAGATAGATAGGTCAGGAAAAGAAAACTCTGAAACCAGTAACCTGCCTGAAATTTTTGGCAGGAATATGCATCCTCAAGAAAGAGCAGATGTTTTCTTTGTAGCCATTCTAGAAGATTTTCATCCTTCTAATGACTTTGGTAGGATAAACTTGGTGGCTCCTGAAGCAAGGACAAATACTGAAGATAGCCACTTTTCTGACACCAACTCTCCTCCTATAGATCCTGAACTTTATAACTCACTTGAAGAGCTTTGTCCTACATTTCAATCTAGTTTTATAAATGTAGAGGATGAGGCACCCCTTCCCATTATTCCTTTCTCTTCTCCATCTATGGCATCCTCAAGTACAAATCTTTCCACCATTAAGCCCTCTAAAAACCCCTGTTGGTAACTTTTATATAGACAAGCTCATTGAAGGAATCATAAACTCACCATTCTCCAAGAAACCCAATTGCTGCTCCTTCCAGCATATCCATCTAGACTTCATTTGAATGGCTCAACAGTACACCTCTTCCACTTTTGCTCCTAAGCTTCTGACCATTGAACCTCCAACTCCCTCTCCACCTATTATAAACATTCCTATAGAGCCAACTCATTCCTCCATTCCAGCAGACTTTCCACACATCCACTTTACCACTACCCAGGACCACATTAGAACAACTGCTTCTACCTTGGAATCTTCCCTCAAGGTCACAGCTGAGGTTCTCAAAATTCCTCAAAACATGATGAATAATGACAGCTTTCAACAAGTTCCTAGTGGTTTACACAATGTTCAAATTCAGATCATGAAGCTTCAGTCCATACTGCTTCAAATTATCCAATATCAAGAAGAGACTCTGGCTCGAGTCACTGGAGAAGTCAAAGAACTATCTGGCAAAGTCGACTCTATGCATCACATGATTTCTCACTTCTACAGTGACTCCACCAAAGCTTCAGCTCCATCCACCTCTGGTCAGCCCTAAAAGCTCAGGTTTGGTCAAGTGTAGAGAGAATCTTTATGAAGAAGCCAAGTTATGCAGCTTCTCCTAAGTTATTTGGGTCTCTGTACTTTCTGTTTTACTTGGAATATTTCTCTATCCGAGCACTCTTCTAATTTTGCTTAGGTATTTATATACTGCTACAAGTATTTTACTATATTTTGGTCTTTATAACCAAAATATGGGATTGAATGCTTGTTAGACTCTATTTATATTATTCTCCTCTTATTATGGTCTTTATATGTTATTTCTTTTTGTTGATGACAAAGGGGGAGAATTTGAGATTATGTCTTGTTTTATGTTGCTCTAATAGAATGTGGCATTAACATGTTACAGGTTACATATCACATCTCTATCCACTCATATGCCTTGCTGATATGTGCTATGTTATACTAATATTTATCCATACTGTGTTGTTAATTACTAGTTTACTAGTTTACTGCTACATGGTAAATACTGATATTGAGGATCTATGCTCTGCTATACTGGTATATATGTTGATTACGATATGTCACTACATAGGAGATACTGGTAAATAAGTAATGACATCATGCTTAGTTTAACTCTTATAGCTTAGGACAAATGTTTATTGATTTGATACTTGCTAGTGAATTGTTGGTCTGATCTGCTAGTGGAATACTTTTGCTTGAACTAAGTGTTAATATTTTGATAGTGTGATCTGATTATTAGTACAAGTTGCTCTATGCATGTTTGATGATATATATGCCTGATAATATTAACTTCTAATTTGTAGAGGCTCTTGTTAAAACTCTTCGTTTTAAATTTTGCAACTGCAGAATTTAAAATTTGGATTTTTAGTATGATTACTAATGTATACTTAACTGATATACCTGAACATGCTTTGCTGATTTATTGAGGTCAGTATGAGCTAGTCTACTATTTATGAACAACAGATGTACTGATGTGCTGATAGGTCATACAGGCATTATGAGTATGCTAGTATAAGTGTCTAATGAATGAACTTTTGCCTAAATATAATACAGTGATATATTTGACATGGCTATATAAGTATAAATAGACAAATTATGATGTGATATGCAATGTGCTTGTATGAAAGTGATATTTGATGTACCTTTACAGATGTGTCATGACAGATATAGGACTTTTGCTTAAGTTGTGTGACTAGTCACAACATCTATGCGGATTTGTGTCATGAAGCACTTGTTGAAATTGCAATATTAACATGCTACTAGAATTGCTACGTGGCAATATGTGTGTGTAATTTCTGTGGCATTTTTTGATGAAGTCACTAGATAAATATGCAGTTATAAATATTGATAAAATAGTATGATCCTATTGAGTTGCACTAAGTATTGGTAACCAAACAGCTTGTGGCTATAAAATTCTTCTCTCTATTATACCTTTGATATGCGGCAGGAGTTGTTTGCTTATTAAAGGCAAAATTAAATAAGTAATATGGCATTCCATATGATTTACTTCCTGATGCATACATGAACCATAAGAAAGGAAATTTTAAGTTATTCTTTACCAAATAAATTCAAAGCCTTTTCTATACAAAAATTAGTTATTAAAAGAATTTTTCAAAAAGGTTTTGAAAATATTCAAATGACTAATTTCAAATTAAAATATATTTGTCTAATCCTTTCAAGATCTTATTTGTGCAGATCAAATTTTCTTAAAATAGAATATCTGAAAAATTCTTTTAAGAAAATACGTCAGGAGATCACGACTTTAGGGGGAGCTTATTTCGCGCAAAATAAAACCATCCAGAAGTTTATTTTTTATCTCTTCAAATACTCACAAGATATAATAAGGTTGTCATCATCATAAAGGGAGAGATTGTGGAACCTTGTTTTAATGAAAACAACTTTTATATTTGAAGAAGATACAATTAAATAAATACTTTAATGATTAATTAAAGACAAATGGTATTTTTACTTAATTAATTAACGTATGAAGATGAAGGCTTTCAATAAGAACATTGGAAGAATTATACAAAAAGAAGATAACCGGTTTGGAGAGAAAAGATACATCTTATTTCAGGAGGCTGAAGACTTAAGAAGTTTATTTACATATCTTCAGAGTCTTGAACACTGTATAACGGTCACATTCAGAGATCTGAAGAAATCAGGTTCAAATGTTCAGAGTCCTAAACATTGTATAACTGTCATATTCAGAGATCTGAAGAAATCATGTTCAAATGTTCAGAGTCCTGAACACTGTATAACGGTCACATTTAGAAACCTGAAGAAATCAAGTTCAAATATTCAGAGACCTGAACATTGTATAACGGCTATATTCAGAGACCTGAAGAAATTCAATTCAAATCTTCAGAGACCTTAAGACTGTATAACAGATACATTCAGAGACCTGAAGAAAGTACATTACAAAACTTCATAGGGCTAAACACTGTGCAATGGCTAGTTTCAAAGACCTAAAGGAAATCAGAACTAAAGCTTCAGAAGGCTAAATACACTATAACGGCTAGTTTCAGAGACCTGAACAGAATTTGAATCTCCTTTCCAAACCACTTCTCCAATGACTATAAATAGAAGACAATTGTAAGCATTTCAAAATGGGAAGACAAATTACAAAATTTACAATACATACAAAGCATTCTTGAGTAGTCTTTCCAACAATCTTCAAAGAGAGCCATCTAGTCTTCATCAAAGCAATTAACATACTTTCAAATACAACATTTTGAGGGAATTGTAAATTCACATTAAGAGATATTAGTATAAGGGGGAGCTTTGTTGTTAGAGTTTTAGGCAACAAAGTTTGAGTAAAAGTTTTGTTGTTAATCTTTGAAAAACAGCAAGTTGTAAAACTTTGGTGCATTAGCTTGCAAAAAGCACCGGGTGTCTCGATCCAGATAGAAGAAGGATCACCGTTTTAATCCTAGATAGAAGTAGGACTGATTGTCCCGATCTTGGATAGAAGAAAGATCAAAGTGGTTTAATTCCGACTGTTAAAGGAATTATAATGGAAAATCTCAAGTGGCTCACTTAGGGACAAGAGTAGGACAGTTGGTCCGAACCTGTATAAATCTCTGTGCCGGCAATCTTTCTATCCCTACACTATTTAAATTACTGCTATTTATATTTCTGCATTTATTTTTAGCAGTTATAGCTCTTTGGATACTTTACTTTATTTATTTGAAAACAAGTAAAGTTACAAGTTTTACAAACCTTTTTATTCCGCATTTTTAAGTAAAACTTGTTTTTTGGGCAAAATTGTTTTTGAATAAAAAGGTTTCCATAAACGAATTTTATTTGGGTATTTACACTATTCACCCCCCCTCTAGTGTACTTTATAGCCTATTTGGAACTAACACTAATTATTTACTTTTTATCTTAAATAGGCTTATCCTAACTAAAAATACTATCAGGCAAATACTTTTGGAGACTATAAAGACCTAATAATTGCAATTGGAAGTGGAACTGCTATTGGAGCACATGTAATTGGTTTGGGAGAAAGTACTGATGTGAGAACATAGGAGCAATAAGAATATTGAATCGTCTTTTGATATGTTGGTTTATGGTTATAATACTGCAACATTAAGAGAAAATGATTGTAATACTGATGCAGAAGATTCATTTTGTCATTCTTCACCTCATGCAAACTTTACTTCACAATTGCATTCTAGAACCATGAGGTAAGAAATCCCTTCAGCATACAATAAACGAAATCTAAGTGAGTTTGAAGGAAAAATTATATCTTTTGTGTCCTCTAACATTTAATCAGATATTTTCAACAAACTGTCTCATTTTGTTGAAGAGTTAAAAGAACTATGAGTAAAGTAATTGATGACAAGGAAGATGATAGTATGTATCTTAATAAGGAAATACCGAACTCGGATAAGCATGCTCTTTTCAAGGAAAAAATCATTACTTATTTTGATAATTCATTACTGCATCAAAGAAGACCCATTTAAGGAAAATGACTCCTAATGAGCCATGCAAATTCATTACTTATGGGTTGTTATAGTGTTGTCATCTAATATATTTTGGGATCTCATAACTATTATTGATGTTGTCTTTTTATTTTATAGATAATGGACATGATTTATTTGTTTTTTTTTTTTAATTTTGATTTTCCTATAACTATTATGGATATTGTCATTTTATTTTTATGGATAATGGACATGCTTTTATCAAAATTCAAGTATTTATTGTCAGCTAAGTTACAATATTTATCATATCAAAGAATCATTTAATTTAAAAACTTTAGCTAATAGGTAAAACTTAAAAAAAATGTTATTTTCTGTGATAAGGTCCATCTAAATTTTATCTCTTTCTCCATACTTTTTTGCCTTTTTAACATAAAAAATATTTTATTGTTAAAACATTACTTTTCTTTCATTCCAATTGAATTTAATTTGTAGGGAAAACCCATGTGGTTTGACGATTTAAAAAAGGGTGCTTGAGGTTTGTTTCGTAGCAAAAAAGAGATTTAGTTTTTTATTGTTAACAAAAAAGGAAATTCTAACTAACATCGACTTTAATGACATGGCAAGGGACATTTTTGTCGAAAAATTTATATTTTTCTAATTATCTAAAAAATAAAAAATATATCTATATTTATATTTTTTTCCTTTCTTTTTTTAATTTCTTCTCCCTCTCTTTCTATCTCTTTCACTTCTCCTCTCTCTCTCTAAAATATCTTCTTCTTCCTAGAAATAAATTTTCAATTGCATTTGCTACTATGCTTCTATATGAATCATGCAATTAATGACTAATTTTAAGAATTGTGATTTTTTGCATACACAATTGAATCCTTTTCAATTTCATTCATAAATCTCACAACAAAATCAAAATCATTTATCTGAATTCTTAAACTATTTAAATAATTATCTCATATAAGATTTTCTATTATTGATAAATTTTTGGAATCCCATATGAAATCAAAAAATAAATTGTGGAAAATAAATTGTAATAAAATCAAATCTCATTACACTGATTAGAAAACAAGAAAACCCAAAAATCACTTAGGGGTACGAACATATCTTTAAAGAAAAGATTAATAGAAGAAAATCTTGATGCCAAAATCTCCTCTATCTCCAATTAGATTCTGGATTTGACTCTTTAGAGTTATGTTTCTAGCAAAGAATCTCAGACGCCGAGCAAAGACATCAATCTATGCAACTTTTTGCACCTTGCACCACCTTTCAAAGTTTGAATCAGACAAAGCTCGTAACTTTTCTCTCCTATGGATCCTTTTAACCTCTTTCAATGACTAATCAAACACATTCATGATACTTTTATCCACCATACTTTTTGCCCCATGGAATTCTCTTTTGTTGCTCCAAGTAAATCACGATCCGCACTCATCTTCCCCACATTTTCGTCATTCAATTTAATGTTTAATTGACCTATAATAACTTTTAGTGCTATTGGTTGAAGTTATAAGCAAAACCAGAGTGAAGGTAACCTTAATATTGAGCAATTTGATCCTTTCAAAACAATCATGAATATATTGTTGCCAACATCAGAATTGATTTCCTTATTGGAGCTAAAAGGTGAAACAGATGGAAATTCAACACCGTGAAGCTTCTTCAAAATATCAAAAAGAGAAAGAAACTAATGAGGGAAGGTGTTGAAATGGGTTAGAAAGAGGAAAGAATGATACTTTAAATTTTTAATAAAAATAAAATAAATACCTTGTAGAAGAAAATACCCTATACCACATCAGGCTACATCATGGTGTGAACCATTTTTCGTTTTTTAGGTAACGGAGCAATTCCCTAGTCCTCCTTTTGCAACAAAACAAACATCATTTACCCTTTTTTAAATTATCGAAACCACAGGTTTTATTGTACTTTTCCCTAATTTTGATTCTAAATTTTGACTCCATTTGTTATATTATCCTAGAACAATTTTGTTGCAATGGTGGATAGCTTGCATAGATGCAATTATATTATATTGTACATTTTGAGATTGAGTAATATAATATAATCATGCTCCAACTATCTATCATCCACATTGTATCAGAGCTAATAATTATAGTAATTAATTAAATTGAAAATCATATCATAGACTTGTTGTAATGGATGTGGTTACACGAAACTCTATTACTTTCATCCCTACTACCATTGTTGCCTTCACTACACAAATTATAACAAGTACTCCACCTACAATTGTTGTTAATGTAACCCTTATTATGAATCCAATTTCAACTATTTAAACACCCACCCTTCCTATTATGCAATTTAGTTTCCTTTTGTAAACAAAAGCCTGACTCACTCCGAAAGGCACCTTAAAGAAGAAGGATTGCCTCATATATATAAGGAGCTACATAGCTTCCTCATTAACCAATGTGGAATTCAACACATCTCCTAACACCTAGATTCATATGGAGCATGAAGTTAATAACCATAAATGGTCCAAAATTGCCTATAAGGGGCTGATACCATGTAAACAAAGACCTAACTCAACCCAAAAGTTACCTCAAAAGGTGGACGATTCATTCCTATATATGAAGAGCCACATAATTTCCTTATTAACCAATGTGAGATTCAGCAACCTCCATGGTATAAAATCGAATCCTTCCATTTCACTTTCCCACTACCAATCATCTCTTTATTACCAAACTAACATCCAAAAATCATTTAGCCTAAAAAACTTAATCCTTACCTTTCTTCATTGTCTCAAACTGATTTTGCATGTCACTGGTGATACACCCATGCCTGAGCCTCATATGTTATCATCTGAAGATGTCAATCTCATTGTTGTCATAAATTCTATAAATACAAACATAACAAAATCAAATGCTCTTATCTTGAATTTTGTCTTTCATATGTGAGGAAGTTTTTCCTACAGTCACTAGTTTAAGGACTGCCTTCATTATCTATGAAGCCATGGAAAATATCTATAGGGCTATCTCTCAAAATCTCTAAACTCAAATTTGAGTTACACGAACTCAATTAAAATTACATGTTTTTCAATATCTTCAAAGAGTCAAAAAAAACTTGTAGATTTTATCTATTATTAGTGGACTCTTTCTTATACCTAAATTTAATGTAATTATTTATCACAACATTAGTAGTACATTCACCCCAAAATCACAACTTTGGACCTTACAACTGAACATGTCTCATTTCATGAACCATGTACTTATATGACACCCTATGAATTTAGCTTAAAAGAATGCAGATTGTTCTTATAGCTAATATATTGTTGTGAGCGCGACATTTTCATCCCCAGTTTCAATGATGAAGAAATTGTTTTTTTGCTTCTATATCCTTCTAAGCCGCAGGAGTCAAAGTCAATTCAAGATCGAAACTCTGGTCAATCGAAATTCAAGCCTTGGATCATTTCTCGGGAGAAAGAGGAGGCTGTCTAGATCAACAGCCACATGATTATCACATCAAGACCCGTGTGGGTCTCGTTGTCAGACAGAATCATGATCTTCTTCTTAGAAATGACTTTTTGGATTGTGGGGTTGGATTCTACAAGGAAAAAACCAGTTTTCTCGCTATATATACCTAACTAGAATAGAGAGAAGAGGTGGGCAACTTGAATTTAGAGAAAGATGAGAAGAAAAAAAGGAAGAAAGGAAAAGAAGAAATTCAAAATTTTTCTTCATTTTGCACCTTTAATCTCTATTTCTAGGTTTAAAATTGGTTAGAAATCATAGGAAAACACTCCATAAAGGTTTCTAATAGGCTTAGATACTAATCTGAACACTAAAATCGTGACTTTTAGAGCTTGAAACCATTTTTAGAACTTGAAGTTCGGGTCTAAAATCAGAGCCTTTCTTAAAGGATTTACACCTCCTAAAGCTATGGATCCACGCCACAAAGGTAAATATCTGAGAAGCCAAAGCATTTGACTTGTTTGTGCTGTAATTTAGCCATCATTTGCATCATTTTAAAAATTTCTCTAATTTTGGAATCTGGTCGGACAACCAGATCCGTGCAGTCATCACAACAACTGCAAGACTTTAGTTATAACCGCACGGCTATAGCTACAACAACTGCACAGCTGTGGTTCCCAGAATAGGACCACAAAACTGGATGATTTGAAATCTTCTACTGGTCCTGAAGTGACGCCCCCACGGGTGTAAATCTACAGCCACACTGCTATTGTCCCCACACCCGTATGGGTGTTAGCTCAGGACGGAATCACCAAAAACCAATTTTCGAACATTTCATGACATTTGAACCTTAGATTTACTAGAAGCACATATTAGAACAAAACAATGATAGAAACCTAGTTTCTTGAAAACTGACTCATTTGCCATGCCGATAAAACCGTGTTCTCAAAAATCAATGGAAGGAATTTTTAAAATGTTTTTCATGTTTAGTTGTTGAGATTTTTCGAGTTTCTCCGGCTATCCCCTCAAAATGCATGATCCCGACTCATTTACTATCTCGTTCTATCGTGGTTGAGTCCTAAGTGCAATTATTTGTGCACTATTGTCTATTTTGCAGGATTAAATGTATGTTTAAATTTTATTCTTGCATTAGATAAACTCATGTATTTTAGACGATTGTACCTCGATTGTCCTATTTGATTCATATGTATCCCTTAAGATAGTTTATTTGATTCGGTTTGTATGATTAGTTTATTTAATACTTTCTGCACCTTGCATGAACGCTGTATGTTCTAAATAAAATTGACATAGTTTTATTAAATGTTATATATAATTTGATTGTTGAAGCATTTATTTTAGTTAGACAACAAGTACGTGACTCATCTAGACCTAGATCTCTAGAAGGTATAGCGGCCCTCACTTGGTTTTAGCTATAACTAAATTTTCCGGTTGAGCTGAGCTGGGTGGTGACTCCTATATCTCTTTGAGATTTCAGTCTCGAATCTTTTATGAACATTGTTTTCCAAAATTAACTTCATACTATAATTATTACAAAACAAAACTTATAAAATTTCCTCGATTCGGTTTGCCATGTCTTGTGTATATCAAAAATGTTGTCCGCTCATAATTGTCTACCACCTAACTCAACAACACATTAGCCTAAATCAATCCTCTCACCATAATCAAAGCACTATATGAAAATGTGTGGACCTTGTCTTATTTGTGGCTTGGAAAATCATCTAACAGATAAATATTGTTGCAGGAATTAACCATGCAATTGGACTTAAAACTTTATCCTCAGCTAATACGGTATGGAAATATAATCATTCATGTATGTAATTGTGAGCAAATGACATTTTCATGATGCACGCGGTTAAGCAAACCAAGGAATTTAACTGTTTTGAGTATGACCGTTAATACGGTATAAGTGTGTAATTCGTTTTAAAAACAATGTATTTCGTAAAAGATTCGAGACTGAAATTTCGAAGAAGATATAAGAGTCGGTACCTAAATCATCTCAACCAAAAAATTTAGTTATAGCCAAAACTAGGTGAGGGCTACTATACCTTCCATTGGTCTAAGTTCGGACGATTCACGTACGTGTTATCTAATTAAAATAAATGCTTAAACAATCAAATCATAGCATTTTATAAAACTAAGTTGATTTTGGAGCATACGACGTCCATGCAAGGTACATTAAGTAGTAAATAAAATAATTATACAAACCAATTCGAATAAACTACCCTAGGGGATACATATGAATCAAATGGAGAATCAGGGTACAATCACCAAAAATACACGAGTTCATCTAATTTATGAATAGAATTGGACACATATTTAATCAAGCAAAACGGATGTTAGTACAGGATAATTACATTTAGGACTCAAACATGCAAAACAGGATAATAAGTGAGTTGAGATGAAGCACTTATAGGGGATAACTGGGGAAACTCGACAAATCTCACCAACTAGACCTGGAAAAAATTTTGAAATGTTCCTGCATTGATTTTTGAGAAAACAGTTTTGAAAACGGTTTTACCAATTGATTATTTAGCATGGCAAGTGAGTCAGTTTTCTAAGAAACTAGGTTTATATTGTTGTTTTAGTCTAATCCATACTTTTGGAATGTAAATCTAAGGTTCAAATGTCATGAAATGTTTGAAAATTAGTTTTCTGTGATTCTATCCTAAGGTGATAGCCGTGTGGATGTATATTTAAGAGCCGTACAGCTATGGTTACATCCTTACGGATGTCAATTCTGGATTAGTAGCCAAAATTTGAAATTTTTGAGGTTTCGCGCTGCTCTACTGAGTACAAGAGTCATACAACTTTTGTTGCTACAGCTGCGCGGCTATTATGACAGCCTTGCGGCTCTAGTTCTCATACCAGAAAGCCCAAAATAGAGTATGTTAAAAATATATGAATGATGCTCAAAATACAACACAAACAAGTCAAATGCTTTCAGTTTCTCAGATATTTACCCTTGAAGCGTTGATCCATATCTTAGGAAGGCGAAAATCCTTAAAGAGAGACTCCGATTGAACACCCAAACTCTAAGCTCTGAAAATGGTTCTAAGCTCTGAATGTTACGGTATTACTATTCAGAATAGTCTTTAAACCTATTAAAAGCTTTAGTGAAGTGTTTTCCTACGATTTCTAAATGATTTTAAGCCTAAAAACAGCGATTGAAGATGAAAATTGAAAAAGTTCAATTTTTCTTCCTTTTCTTCCCTTGTCTTCTCTTTTCTCCTTAAGTTAAAGTTGCCAACCTTAAAAACATTATCAGACATGGATGATATAGTTTTTCCTTGTTAAATCCGCCTAAAAACATTCAAAAAATCATTTCTAAGAAAGAGAGTCACGGTTATGTCAGAGAACGAGACCCGCCGGGTGTCGAGTCAAAAGCCATGATAATAAACACGATAGCCATGCAGGTGTCGAGTAATGGTACTTCTTGGACTTTGATTAAATTCTTAAGGTTTAATTTTTATGAATTATGGAAGTATACTAACTTATTCTTTAAATGAAAATAGTAGACTAATTGAGATTGTGGAGATTATGATTATGTCTATAGAACTATTTAATTAAGGATTTTTGGTTGAATGAGAAGTTTTGGGATAAAGATTTGATTTAATATGTAATTGATTATTGAAGTGAAGTGATAATTAAATTGAATTGAGATGGTTCCAGTCATGCAATTAAATCATAGTCTATGGGGTCCCGACTTGGATATGGATGAATGTGAATATAGAAGTGTATTTTTATGCAAGTTTTGGCCCTAGGTATTACTAGGAGGATATCTATTTTATAAGGGAAACTCTACCGAATTTTCAATAGAATTTCCACAGATAAAATCTGTTATAACTTGCCCTTCTTCGAATTCTAAAGTTAATTCTGAATTCTCTTTTGTGGACACTCCAGCGGTAGGCGAAGGAGCAGTGCTGAAGAATTAGGATTGTCAACTAGGAGAAATTAGTGAGTTAATTATATGTTTTGCATTTTTAATTTAACATTTTGCATTCATGGCATATGTTTTCTAATGGCATTTCAATAGTATGTATATTTTCCCAAAGTTATATTATGATTATGTATTTATTTATTTATTTATCGTGGCTAAATACGTGTATGGACATGCTTGCTGGTGAGCAGCATCAGGACCCCGTGCGCATGGTTAATATTGAGTTTTATGGGATATGGATATGATGATATTGTGAATTATGGATGAGCTCGGTTAAGGTATTCTCGAGCTATACATTAAGATGGATTTGGATTTAAGTGAGGCTGGGTATAGGTTTAGTTGAGTTATTCTCGGTCCTCTAGCCGACTGGGTGTGGGTTCGGTTGAGTTATTCTTAGTTCCCCGGTCATTGGAATTAAGAGAGCAGATGACTATGTAGATTCTGGTTAGGTGGGTGTTGAGGTTTAGGGTCCAACATGTATGGAAACTACCTAACTATTATTTGAATGTTTTATAAAAGCTATATGCGTGAATGTATGTGTGTGTGTTATAGTATATAATCGTGTGACTGTGTAGATTAACAAGGTTTGTAAAAGTTTGGTGCTTTTGCTTTGAAAAAGCATCGAGAGAAGTTTGGTATTTGAGCTTGTAAAATATCGGATAGGTTTGGTGCTTAAGCTTTGAAAAGGTATCGGAAGAGTTTTGTTACTTGAGCTCAGAAAAAGTAACGCTAGAGGTTTGATTCTCAGCTTGTAAAAGAATTGAATTTGTTGCTTGAACTCGTAAAAAGTAACTTAGGCTTGTTTCTTGCCTATAAGAGAAACATTAGTGGAAAATCTCAGGTGGTTGGCTTAGGGATTTAATGTAGATCGGTTGGGTCGAACCAGTATAAAATCTCGGTGTCTTCGATTCTATATCCCTATATACCTTTACATTTGTTGCTATTTATATTTCTGCAATTTAATTAATAGCATTATCTTTTGAAGACTTTTTGTATATTAGTAAAGCAAATTTATATTCACAAGTTTTACTGTTTTATTAATTTTGTAATTTTTGTAAAACTTGTGTTCATTGAAAGAAAATTGTTTTTCTTTAGAAAGAATTTTTAAAAGAGTTTACGAAAATTTTTATTCGGTCTACAGTACTTTTCACCCTCCCTCTAGTACTGTAGCTAGCCTATTTGGGACCGTCAGTTGGTATTGGAGCTTGACTCTAAACAGAAAGAGTAAAATCCTTAGACTAATCCTAAAATGGCTAGTACATCCGGTAGCCAGAATGTTTTTATATTTGAAGGATGTTCCATTAACAAGTCTCCTCTATTTAATGGAGAAAATTACAGTTTTTGGAAAAATAGAATGAGAATATTTTTACAGTTTACGGATATTCAGGTCTGGAGAATTGTCAAGGAAGGACCTAGTATTCCTACAAAAATTGTTGCTGGAAATTCTATTCCAAAAGAAGAAAGTGAATATGAAACTGCTGACTAGAATAAAAAGCCTTGATTCATTACAATGTGCTTTGGATATTAATGAATTTAATCATGTTTCAGGTTGCACGACAGCTAAGTAAATATGGGACAAACTTGAGACAACTCATGAAGGAACCAAATAAGTTAATGATGGAAAGATTAATCTTTACATCACAGAGAATGAGTTGTTCAAGGTGGAAGCTAAAGAGTCAATTTTAGACATCAACACAAGGTTCACACTCATTGTGAACAAATTAAAGAATCTTGGCAAAAGCTTCACAGATGAAGAACTAATTAGAAAATTAATCAGAATAATGCCAACTTCATAGGATGCAAAACTCATAGCAATAAAAGAATCAAAAGATTTGACTACATACTCATATGATGAATTTATTGGTTCATTACTCACATATGAGATGAAGGTTAAATCCACTACTGACCATGAGCAAATTGGCAAGAAGAGGTCCATTGCACTGAAAGCTGATTGTTCAACCTCTGAAGAAGCTATCTATGAATCAGATAATGATGATGAAGAAGATGATAAGGAAGCTCTGTTAGTTCAAAAATTCAAAAAATTCATTAAAAGTAAGAACAGAGACAAAAAAAGTCATTTAAGTGGCAATTCAACAACAATAAAGTTGATAAAGCAAAGAAAGATTTAAAACAGGAGAATACATGTTTTGAATGCACAAACCAGGCCATTTCAAAGCCGATTGTCCAAAACTAAAAAGCAAATACAAGAAGAAAGATAAGAAAGCAATAGTGGCTACTTGGAGTGACAGTGATGAATCAAGTTCTGATGATGATGATGAGAAGCAAGAAAAAGCTTAAATAAGCTTCATGGCAGATGATACATAAATATCATCATAACAACATACAGAAAGTGAAAAAGATGAGGTAATTCTACAAACCTTATCTCATAATGATCTTATTCATGAATTCTTTAAGATGCATGATACTAAGCTAGATATGATTGCTAAGTGCAAAGAGTATAAAAACAAGCTTTTAGAAAAGGAATCAGAAAGGCTTGAATTATAAAGCAAAGTAAGTTTTCTTGAGAACACTAATCTTGAATTGATTAGCAAAGTATCACATCTTGAAAAGAAATATGAAAAGCTAAATTCTGTAATTAATAAATTCTCAAATGGAGCAAATACGCTGAACATGATTTTGGACTCCCAAAGAAATCCAAATAATAGAACAAGAATTGGTCATGTAAGTATTGAAGAGATGCTTTCTCAAATTCCCCCAAAGCCAATTTTATTTTGTTCTTCCTCAACTTTTACTATGTAAGCCTTATCTCCCAAACCTACATGTCAAAAGCATAGTAAGAATCAGAAACAATTCACTGAACCAAAATTCAAACAGAAAACTATCCATGTTCAGTCTATGGAACAAAAAGCTAAAAGAAGATATATCCTTCCAAACTAAGAAGTATACAATCTTCTACATCAAACCAAAATTCCTATTCACAACAGAAGATTGTCCACAAAAACACTTATAGACCTATATATTCTCAAAAGTTTTATTCTTCAAAATATAGGTCAAAACAAAAATAGAGTTACAAGTCTAAACACTCACATCAAATTAACTATGTTCCTTATCACCAACATCCTACCTCAAAACCTTCTCACTCACATCAATACAAGAAAAGGAGGAATGTTTCATGTTATTACTGTAATCATACAGGACATGTAATTAGTGATTGTAAATTTTGGAAAGGGTAATACAAAGGAAAATTTTTATGGATTCCCAAAAAGAAAAATGTTGATTCTAACCCAAAAGGACCCAAAATTATTTGGGTACCTTAAGTCTACTTGATTTGCTTTGCAAGTATGTCTAAAGAACACCTCGAAAATTCAAAGTGGTACATTGATAACGGTTGTTCTAGACATATGACTGGAGATGGAAGATACTTTACTTCCATAAAGCAAGTAAAAGGAGGATCTATGAAATTCAAAGATAATCTAGAAGGCCAAATTATTAGAAAAAGAAGGATTTGAAATAAATCCATGCATTAATGAAGTATCTTTGGTAGACAGATTAAAATACAACCTTCTCACTATTAGTCAACTCTGTGACAAAGATCACAAGTTAATCTTTGATTCTAGGAAATGTGAAATTATAGAAGCTCAAAATGGTAAGATTTTACTTGAAGTGCCTAGAGTTGGAAATATCTATCTATTAAATTCAAGTACTGTTACTAATGATCAATGCTTAACTTCACAAGAAGAGAGTTGGTTATGGTATCGTAGACTAGGTCATGCAAGCATGCATTTGATTTCAAAACTTTCAAAGAAAGATCTTGTCAAAGGTTTACCTAAAATTAATTTTGATAAAACTCATATTTGTGATGCATGTCAAAGAGGAAAACAAACTAGAAGCTGTTTTAATCCTAAAAGAGTGGTTTCTACCTCTAGACCATTAGAGTTATTTCATTTAGACTTGCTTGGTCCAATTCAACCAACAAGTTTAGGAGGTATGAAATATACATTTGTCATTGTAGATAGCTGCTCACATTTTACATGGACATTATTTTTGAGTAAAAAAGATAAGGCTTTTGAACAATTTTCTACCTTGTGTAAAAAGCTTCAGAATTTGAAAAACACTTCTATTATTATAATTAGAAGTGATTATGGAAAAGAATTTGAAAATCATCTTTTCGAATTGTTTTGCAACAAGCATAGTATCTCACATAATTTCTAGATCCTAGAATTCCACAACAAAATGGTGTTGTTGAAAGGAAAAATAACACTCTAGAAGAGATGACTAGAACCACGCTCAATGAAAATAATTTACCAAAATATTTTTGGGCAGAAGCTGTGAACATAACATGACTCTGGTGATCAAGATGAGCACAATGTGCCATAACTGCAAATGCAAGAAAATCAACATGATGATTTACTAAAAGTTCAGTTATCACAAATACCATTTCAAAGATAATATTATAAAAAATTCTCCACAAAAAGTGATGACAAGGAGTCAACTAAAAGAGTATTTTATGAATGTGGCATTTGTTTCTGAAATTGAACCAAAGAACTTCATAAAAGCTGAAGCTGAAGAAAGCTGGATGATGACTATGCAAGAAGAATTAGATCAATTCAAAAGAAATAATATCTAGGAACTTGTTCAAAAACCTAACAATCAATCTTTGATTGGAACTAAATGGGTTTTTAGGAACAAACTTGATGAATTTGGCAATGTTGTTAGAAACAAAGTTAGATTTGTTGCACAAGGGTATAACCAGCAAGAAGGAATACACTATGATGAGACATTTGCTCTGGTAGCAAGATTGGAAGCAATCAGAGTGCTATATGTGTTTGCTTACTATAAAGACTTTAAAATCTATCAAATGGATGTGAAGAGTGCATTTCTAAATAGCTATATTAATAAAGAAGTCTATGTGAAGCAACCTCTAGGATTTGAAGATTGTCACCATCTTGACTATGTCTACAAGCTTACTAAAGCCTTGTATGGACTAAAACAAGCACCAAGAGCATGGTATGAAAGGTTAAGTACATTCTTACTTGCTAAAGATTTTCCTCATGGAAAAGTAGACACAACATTGTTTATTGAAAATATAAAAAAAACCATATATTACTTGTTCAAATATATATTGATGATATTATATTTGGTTCTACTAATAATGAGTTGTGCAAGGAATTCTCATAAGAGATGAGTACGAAATTTGAAATGTCTATGATGGGCGAATTAAATTCCTTTCTTGGAGTACAAATCAAGCAAGGAAAGAAAGAGACATTCATCTATCAATCAAAGTACACCAAAGAACTCATAAAGAAATATGGAATGGAGAATTCTAAAACAGCAAAAACACTGATGAGTACATCAGTCTCACTAGATGAAGGCAAGAAAGGTAAAAGTGTAGACACAAAAAATATCACGGTATGATTGGCTCTCTACTCTATTTAATGTCTAGTAGACCTGATATACAATTCAGTGTATGTCTATGTGCAAGATTCCATGTTAATCCTAAATAGTCTCACTTAAAGGCTATTAACAAAATTCTTAAGTATCTAAATGTTACTCAAGAAACTGGGATTTGGAATCCAAAATGTCAAAGCTTTGATCTTATAGGTTACAGTGATCCTGATCATAAATGATGTAAATTAGAAAGAAAAAGTACTTTAGGTACTTGTCAATTTCTAGGAGAAGCATTAGTTTCATGGTCAAGCAAAAAGCAATCAACTATAGTAATTTCAACAACAGAAGCTGAATATATATCTACAGGCAGATGTATATCACAGATATTATGGATGAAACAACATCTGGAAGATTATGGCATAAAGTATGATCAAATATCTATAAGGTGTGATAATACTAGTGCTATAAATTTAACAAAGAATCCTTTTCAGCATTCAAGAACAAAGCACATAGATATCAAACATCATTTTATCAAAGATCATGCAAAAAAAAGGTGACATCTACTTGGATTCTGTTCCTACAGAAGATCAAATAGCAGATATTTTCACAAAGCCATTATGTGAAAATAAATTCAATGAATTAGATTGAAAATTGGAATGTCCAATCCAATTTATGAAAAATAAAGTTAATATTCTAAGAAGTATTAATTCACTTGAATTAATATTTCCTTGAGTAATAATTTTATTGGGTTAATTATTATGATTAATTCTTTTTCATAAGTCTGGATTACGTAAAATTGATTAAGATTTTGCTATTGGATCAGATTATGACTCAAGGAATAAATCATAAATATTTATGGAAATAATGAACAAATGGTTCATGAAATTTTTTGTCAAATATATTTTTCATAATTTATGTTATTGTGTCTAAAAATATAAAATTACATTTAAAAGCATAAATTAAATGAAGGGATAATCAAATTATTGGGTATAATAATCCAACTGAGCCAAACTACTTTTATAAGCCCACAACCTATGCATGAAATAAGCCCAAAACCTATGACCCATATCTATGTAAATGGATAAAAAGAAACAAAAAGAAGAGGAAGAAACAATGCCTTCATTAGCTGCTCATGTGACTATTTAAAAACGGAGTTTTGGAAGAAACAATGTCGTTCACAGCACACACAAAAAAGGAGCCAATTATTGTCTTCTCCAATAAAATTTCTGAAGACAAAAGATATGAAAAGACATTCTCTATAAACCAAATCTTCACCAACCTCTCTGTAATCTGTACTTTGACCCTCACCCTTCTCAAGAAGAAACTATGTTTAAATGGTGTGTTGCTAATGCCACTTAAAAACTAAGATTATACCTTCCCAGACTATCAAAGGAAGAAATGAAGAGGAAGAGAGATGATTCAAGCCACCCTAAAAATCTACTTTAGTTAAAGAAAAGGAAAGTGAACTCTCTTGATGAAGTGTATGAAAGAAGAAGGAGTGCAAGGAAGTTTGCACCAATTGCTAGAGCCACTGCCTTTGCTTCATCACCTACAAGAAGCCCAAAAACCAGCAAAGGTAAACTCATTTACTTAAATGGATTTACTAGACAAAAATTTAAATGTAGAAGAATAGATTGGGAGTCCTTGGGCAAAGTAGAAAGGCCTTTTCTATGGATTTTTAGGGACCAGGGGTGGGAGGATTTTATAAACATCAATGAACCAATTTATGAGCCCTTAGTGAATGAATTTTAAGGAACCTTAAACTACATAAGAGATATGAGCTATGAAATGACTCTAAGAGGCAGGAAGTACCCTGTGTTTGAAGAGACCTCTAGCAAAGTATTCAATTTGCCCTTAGATGGTGTAAAAATAGAGAGAGCTCTTGCACCTTCAAATTTAGGGATTATAATGTTGTTGCTTTTGTTTATCGATTATTTAACATTCCTTTGGATCATTCTGTACCATGGTCTGAGCTTGAATCAGGATATGAGGATAACAAATTTAGAATATTGCAATTATTGAATTCTGCTTACTTCCAGCCATAGAAATCTAGTTTGGCTATAATGAATGGCTTTGATCTTTGCTTCACATGGCATCTGGTCAATAGAGTAAGAATTAACCTGCTATTTTCCTTAATCAACAATCTAGCTCATGTAAGGAGTAATATGCTCTTCCATACAGTATGATCCTCACCAAGATGTTCAACTTCTTTAAAGTATCCAATGCTGGACTCAAACCCTCCTTTGTCTGCCCAAGATCAATCATTAATGAGACCAACATTATAAGAATGTTCAAAGCTTGTGCTTATAAAACTCAACAGCCAACTAAGCCTGTGTTTATTGAGTCTGAGCTAGCCTTAGATAGTGGATCCTCAAGTGATAATGACAAGGAAGTTGTTTCTAACTTGTGAATGTGAGTGAAGCAATTCTTTCTTTATCAAATGAAGAAGGAAAGAAAGAGAAAGAGATGATTTCTAAAGAGAGCACTAAAGATTAATCCCAGGCTGCACCTGCAATGTCACCTCTGATAGAGGAAGAGGATGCTACTCACAGGTCTCAATCACACTAGCAACCTCACAAGATGGAAATACATTTAATGACTCTTTCCTTGCTTTATATGATGAAGTTGATTTGGATTTAAGACCTAAGGAGGAGACAACTCTTATTCCTATTTTGATCTCAAAACAAAATCCAACCTCCAATAATTTTCAACCAAAGACTGGAAATCTCTTCATGACCTACAGCATTCATGATCTATAAAAGGAGCTAGTTCAAACATCACTTGTGTATCAACCGTCTTTTGCAATGACAAACACCTTTACTGATCTAGAGCACTTCCCATCTCTCCCTCAAAGCATTTGTCCTCCTTTCCTATCATCTGTACTGCCTGGATCAATTCAATATTCTATAATGACTATGTCACCACTTACTACACCATACATTTCAAACCCTCCACCTCCATCAAATTACCATAAAATCACTGCTTACACTATGGAAACCAGTTTCAATGTTATTTCAGAGGTGTCGAGTTCTTCCAAGGCTCTTATGGCCTTTAAGGCCTATATTGAGGTACCAACTACCCTGAGAGATCTCCAACTCCAATTGTTGAATATCCAAGATAAAGTGTACAACATGACTGCTGGTATGGAAATGGAGCTGGCAAGGATGATTGGAACTCTTAATCATCTCTTTGAACATATAAAAGCTATGAAAAGCCTCATCTCCAGCATTCTCAAGTCTAGTGCATCCTCCTCATCCTCACCAAACTAATCAAGTTTGCTGAAGCAGGCTATTTTTATACATAAATGATTCAAAGAGAAGAAATGACACTTCACATCTTTCGTCTACATCTTTTGGGACAACAGCTTCTTCATACTATGTTTCTCATTTAGATCTAGTACAATATTTATATGTTTATATTTTAGGCTATTTAGGTCACATGTGGCCTAAATAGGGTATGAATGCTTGCTTGCTTACACTTAATATTTTGATGATTCCAAAGGGGGAGAAAAATCTATGGTTATTCACTTTGTATATGATATGTAAAACCTTTGGCTGTGATATGTGAATACCTTGGTTTTTAATTAAATATATGCTCTTATAAAGGCAATGTGATCTTTGAGAAATGATTAGTTATACTTATGGAATTTTTTTATGATCTTTGCCAATGATCTAAACTTGGTTATTAGTAATCTCTGGTTTTTTTGGTAAACACCTCGGTCATTGACTTTGTATGTGATAAGTTTAGGGTTGTCAACGGGGACACGGGGGCCCGCCCGAACGGGGACGGGGATTCCCCTTTTGGAATCCCCGCGGGGCGGGGACGGGGACAATTTTACCCCTGTTTACTAAACGGGGATGGGGATGGGATTTACCTCCCCCGCCCCACGGACCCGTCCCCATCCTTGTTTAGTCCCCTGCGGGGATTTCCATTAAATCCCCGTTTATTTATTTATATATATACATAAATAATTAAATTTTATAATAATAAAACTAAAACTATGGATTGCTTTATATCCCTCTTTCACTTTTAAAGTTTCTAATAATCAATCATGTGTGCTTAATTGTTGCTACTGATTGTGTGCTTATTTGCAGAATTTCTGCCTGGGTGCAAAACTTAAAATTTAGCCTTTGCACTTGATAGAATTTATCAATTTAGAAACCTCTAATTTAATTTTTGTATATTGGACTCCTGTACTCTATTTTGAAATAATAATATTAGTAGTTGTAATATTTTAATTAAATATCACTTTCTTGTAAGAAAAATTAAGTGATTTATTTAATGGTCTCCAAACTGTAATATGCTTTACCAAATTGAATTTTATTTAAAATTTCAAAAAAAAAAAATCTTAACCGGGACAGGGATCCCCGCGGGGAACCCGTTCCCCGACGGGGCCGGGGATGGGGATGAAGATCATCCCCGTTTACTAAACGGGGATGGGGACGGGGATCCCCACCTAGCTGGGGAACGAGGATGGGATTGCCAATCCCCGCCCCGCTCCGCCCCGTTTACATCCCTAGTGGTAAGTTGTAACATAGTCTCTGATAAGCACATATGGTTAGTAGTTATGCATGTAATATGTCTCTAGTTATATGATCTTTGGCTATGATCTATGTTGGTGCATATGCATATGACTTAAGTAATAATACTGCTAAAATGAAAGTATATGATATGGGGATCTAATGACTTGATAGGTATATTTGATAGATGAAATGTTTTTACATATTGTTATATGCTCTCATGTAATATGTCTCTAGTTATGTGATCTTTAGCTAAATCTATGCTAATGCATATGCATATGACTTAAGTAATAGTTCTGCTAACATGAAAGTATGTGATATGGGGATAGAATGACATGATATCTATATCTGATATATGAAATGTTTTTACATATTGTTATATGGTATTTACCATGCTGATATTAAAAAACTATGATAGGCTGATCTTTAGTTATATATGCATCATGCCTGCTGATTTTGTCTCTGGTTATAATATATGCTGATTTGTAATATGACCATAGACCTTGGTTATGATCT